>JAEOAD010001702.1:0-45000 GCA_036365145.1 Orientallactaga sibirica | reverse complement strand
CTAGCTCTGTGCTGAGAGTGACAACCCATCGTGTGTGTTGTGTGTGGGAGCATCAGGTACCTTTCCCTCCTGTTTGCTCGAGGCCGAGTCCTCACTGAATGTGGAGCTGCTGTTTTTCATTCAGATTGGCTGACTACAGTCCGAGTGAATCTTCCCTCTCTGCTCTCCATAGGACTGGAGTAACTGACACACATGGCCACACCCAGCTCTTTATGTCTGTGCTGGGGATCAAACTTGGGCTGTCTCAGGCCCTCTAACACCTTCACACAAGTACAGCAAACAGTCTCCATTTCCACGCACGACATGTTCGATTTCTAGAATACTGCCTTGTACATGGTCTCTCATGGAATTCACGCCCTTTCACCACTCTTGTCTTTCATGTACTGAGTTCCTCAGGGATCTTTGTCAGTTTAGTTGGGTTATTTGTAAGTTCTTTAATTTTACTTTGAAAATGTTTTATCTGCTATTTGCTCAGAATAGGTTAACATCATTTGTGCTGGTGGGGTGACACTGCAATAATGTTTATTCTATTTTGCATATTTGTGCCTTATAGTTTTTCTGCAGCAAGATACATTTTTAGATGCTAGAAACAATCTATCAAAAGCTGAATGCTTGGGCTAGAAAGATGGCTTAGTGCTTAAGGACTGTTCCTATGGAGCCTAAGGATGCACGTCTGATTCTCCAGGTCCCACGTAAGCCAGATGCACATGGTGGTGCACGCATCTGGAGTTCATTTGCAGTGGCTGGAGGCCCTGGTGTGCCCATTCTCTCCCTCTCTCTTTCTGTCCCTCCCTCCGTCTCTGATAAAAACACACACACACACACACACAAAATGGCTAATCAATGGTTTAAAAAGTATTCAAAATCTCCAGCTATCGGGAAATGACAACTTAAAACTACGTAGAGACACCCTCTTACCTCAGACAAAGTGGTTATTGTCAAGAAACCTGACCACAAATTTTGGCAAGGATATGGGGAAGGAGAAGGTGAAATCTTTTCAGTGTTGGTAAGTGGGCAAACTACGATGATGTCCACACCATGCCTGGAACTGGAAACATAGTCCAAAGCCTATGGCTGGCAAGAGCATAGACCCTAGGGACGAAACTGTCCTTTAGCCAATGGATAGGTTGTGTCTGTCAGAGTTAACCTCAGGTCTCCCTTTAAATCATCACAGGCGAGTGCTGCTCTCGGCTTTGGTCAAAGATTATGTTTGTGCCTGGTGGTGCCTACTGGGGGAGACTCACACCTCGTCAAAGTGCTGAGCATAGGTGACTTTTGAGTGCTGGGCACGAAATGAGACATCTCTGCCGGCCCCTGGAAAGCTCAAGGAGCCTTGCAAAAGAGGAGCAGGGAGAATGTGGGAGACAGAGAACGGGAGGGGCACTCAGTAGCGCCGTCACTCCTAATGCACACTATTGCTCTCACGGCTGCCTCGCAAGAGCATGACAAAAAGAAGAAAAATCACCGACCTAGAAGAGGGACTAGTTGGAAAGAAAATGTCGAGTTGAAGGATCTGCAGGATATTATAAAAAGTGATCTGACCCAAACTCAGAAAAACAAAAGTGCATATATATAACTATATATGCATATATATTATATATGTATACATAAGTAGATGTATATGTATATTCTGTCGATTAAAACTAAAAGTCATGGGCTGGAGAGATGGCTTAGCGGTTAAGGCGCCTGCCTGCTAAGCCTAAGAACCCAGTTCCAATCTCCAGGTCCCACGTTTAGCCAGATGCAAAGTGATGCAAGGGCGCAATGCCGCACTTGACCACAAGGGGGCTCACGCATCTGGATTTTGTTCTCAGCAGCTGAGACACTGCTGGCATGCCCATCTCTGTCTTCCTCTCCCTCTCTCTCTCTCTGTCTGTCTCTCCAAAAATAAATAAAGTAAAAAAAAATTTTATAAAAAGTCATCAACAGGGTATAGTAGACATGCTGAGCTGAGGAAGAGCAGGGGTTGAGCAGGGAAATGAACTGTGTAACTCGAGCTGGTTAGGAAGGGTAGGAAGGGCGTTGAGTCCTCTAAAACAAGCATGGTTTGAAAGTATAATTATAACCTAGTAATTTTATGCTAATTAAAAATAAATCAAAGAGGTGAATATATAGGATCTCAGTGTTCTTGACTTAAAATGCCCCAAATTAAAATTCAGCAGGGTCATACTTCTCAGAGGCAGGGTCAGTTTCTAGGGTCTCGTGTTACTTACTTTGGGCGGTGGTCTTCTCTGTACGCCTCCTATCATGACAGTGGTTATTTGATTTATTGCCCACATTAACCTGGAATGATCTTGTCTGGAAATTCTTAATTTAGCCATGTCTTACAATATGACTGATTTTTTTTTTTTCAAATACAGGCGAATGTGGCAGGTTGCAGAGGTTGTAAATTATAAGAATATTTTCAAGGTACACTGCTTGGCCACATCCACAGCTTACAGAGCCTCCACACGTGGGTTGTTACCTTATATTCAGGTATTCAGGATGCTTTAGTTGCAATAACAAGGAGCCTTCAAAGAATAAGATTTTTTTTTTTTTTTTTTTTTGCTATTTAATGCTTGTGTTTTCTATGGGAGACTTGTCTTGTTGCAGGTGTTTTAATTGCGCTGGAGTGATAAGGGCTACATTCTGATGAACTTATGTACATGAAAACAATTTCTGATTAAAAGGAATTCATGCCTCGAAGACCTTTATCACAATTTATTATGTTCTCTTCTCTGTTTTATTCTTGTATCAGTGACTTTCTGTCGCCAGAGAGCTACATTAAAAAAAAAAAAAAGATCCTGTGACTTTAAATAGCAATAATTTAATTTCTTTAAAGGTGAGTCTGTAAATCAACTCTATTCTGAGATTATCCAGGTGACTTCTCTCACCTTCACTGACCTAGTAGAATTTCAGTTGGGTTGAGTGAATGGCTTAGTCTCTCCAAATATTCGTCCTCATGTAGAAAGCAAGGACACGCCTATTAACACGCCTATTAACAACATCCCTTTGGAAAGCCAGTGCTTAAGTGGAGTGTGTGTGTCACCAGCAGCACCTCAAGGTTAGATGCTAGATAAGATTCTTTCTCTTACTTTGCTCACGTGGCTATTCCACACAGAAGATAGGTGTACATGTTTGTTTGCAAAAACCCACATTAAGTGTGCCTACTGGGAGACAGACTGTAGAGAAAGTTTGAAATTCATGGCTTATTGCTCTGGAAACACTCTGAAGCAGATGGAGCACTCATCAAATAAAGTCATGCCTCCCAGACATTAAGGAATGTGACTGACACAGCCATGGTTTTAAAACGTGCATCTATTTCTTTAATTTTTAAATGTTTTACTGGAACTAAAGCAAAGAGTAAATATGCAACCAGTCAGAGATTTCTTTAAATCCAGTTTTTCTTTTCTGTTTTCATATAAAGTCTCATTCTGTACTCGAGACTGACCTGGAATTCACTGTATAGTGTGCATTTGTCCCACCTCTTCGTGATCCTCCACCTCCTGAGTTCTGGAATAACAGACAAGAGCCACCCAGACATGGCTCTCAGATTCCATCGAACTACTCAACATGCTGAATTCCATGATGCATTTTGAAAGTTTGTGCAATTTCGTCTTTCCGCTGTGTTAGTTCCTACAATGTAAAACTATTAGCATCTACAAACAACTGAAGTCTGCCCCTCAACCTTTCATTTTGAATGCTAGCCAACTTTAATATAATGTCCTTTTCATCTCATCACTTGGGAATTATCACAGTGCATGACTAAATTTATGGCCCCAAATTAAGATGCACTGCTTGAGTCAGTTTTCTTCATGTCCTCTGGCAGGAACTCAGACTTTCTGAGGCCTTCATAGCCACTAGCAAGTTCTAAAAATATTATCAGCAACCCAATGCCAAGCTAGGACTCTGCTCTTATTAGTTTTTCATTTAGGGCTTGTCAAAGGACTTATCAAAGACCATCGACTGGCTAAAGAATAGAAGTTGTCCAAAAAGGAATTGCCAAACAAACTACTGATTTGCTGCAAAATAATAACCTATAGTTCACAGACCAGGTTTTTTCCTGAAGCTTCCACAATTGCTTGAGGAAATGTCAATCTCATGAGCTGGCAGATTCATAAACCCACCTTTCCCGGGGAGCCAGGCGGTTGGTGAACGTCCCCTTGCTTTGGAGTTCCTCAGACTTAGGAAGCTTTGTATGACTGATACAGGGGTGAAGGCATCAGTAGCGTGGATTAGAAGTGGAAATAAGCTGCTGCTGCAGCGCAGAGGGGCCCAGCAAGTACAGTGCTTCGTATTGATGTTGCATTATACAACGATGCCTTCAGTACAGAGCAAAATGTAGTAGGTTAGCAAAATTCAAGAGTGTCACGGAAAATGTATGGATTTACTATGCTGAACCATTCAATTCTGGACTGGTCCACTTGTTTGACATATATGATGCTTTTGATGTGTTCTTGAGTTCAGTTTGCAATTATTTAATTGAGACTTCGTGCATCTGTGTTAATCAGGGGTGGTGTTCTATACTTTTTCTACTTTGGGTGTCTCTATCTGGATTTTGCTGTGAGTATAATTTTGGCTTCATAAAAAGGGCTTAGGAGAATTCCTTTCTTGTGAAATTTATGGAGTAATTTGAGAAGAATTGCTTTCACTTTTTAAAAGTTTGGTAGTATTCTGTGTTGAATCTGTCTATATTGTAAATATTTTGGCTACATGATTTTTAAAATACCACTTCAAGCTCAATGCTTAGTATATGCTTATAATGTCACTGAATGATAGTATATATTAGTCAATTGGCAACTAATTAGTGTCCATGTTTTATAAAATAGTTCATCTTTAATTATACCCGATGGATAATAATCAGTAGGAAAGCAAGAAATAGGCCTAAACATTAATCCCCAGGTATTTTAACAAATATGCTATTCACAAAATAAAAGTATCTGAAACCATTTTATAAAATGATATATTGCTGCTTTTCAGAGTTTGTGTAGGACTTCTCTGATGCAGGGTGCAATGTAAATATGATGTCATCGGGAGTGATACTATGACTCAGTAACCAAGGAGGCATCATTAGAAGCAACCCTGTGGACAGCTGCACTAGGCATGCAGAAGCCGGTCAGCATTCTGCTGGGGACTGGGGCGGAGTTGAGGACTCCACTCCCAGTCCTGATGAGATGACTCCTCATGGTTACCAAGGGAGGGCTATTCTCTTTTGAGGCATAAGCACTGGTTAAGTGAAGAGAAGAAAATAAGGAATATAATGAGACTGACACAGATTATGAAAGAGAATGGGGGCTGGAGAGATGGCTGAGTGGTTAAGGCACTTGCTGGCAAAGCCAAAAGATCCAGATACAATTCTCCAATAGCCATGTAAAGCCACATGTACAAGGTGGCACATGCGTCTGGAGTTTGTTTGCAGTGGCTGAAGGCCCTGGTACACCCATTCTCTCTCTCTCTGTGTGTGTGTGTGTGTGTGTGTGTGTGTGTGTGTGTCTCCCTCCCTGTCTCATTTTATGCTAATTAAAAATAAATCAAAGAGGTGAATATATAGGATCTCAGTGTTCTTGACTTAAAATGCCCCAAATTAAAATTCAGCAGGGTCATACTTCTCAGAGGCAGGGTCAGTTTCTAGGGTCTCGTGTTACTTACTTTGGGCGGTGGTCTTCTGTACGCCCTATCATGACAGTGGTTATTTGATTTATTGCCCACATTAACCTGGAATGATCTTGTCTGGAAATTCTTAATTTAGCCATGTCTTACAATATGACTGATTTTTTTTTTTCAAATACAGGCGAATGTGGCAGGTTGCAGAGGTTGTAAATTATAAGAATATTTTCAAGGTACACTGCTTGGCCACATCCACAGCTTACAGAGCCTCCTCACGTGGGTTGTTACCTTATATTCAGGTATTCAGGATGTTTTAGTTGCAATAACAAGGAGCCTTCAAAGAATAAGATTTTTTTTTTTTTTTTTTTTTTTGCTATTTAATGCTTGTGTTTTCTATGGGAGACTTGTCTTGTTGCAGGTGTTTTAATTGCGCTGGAGTGATAAGGGCTACATTCTGATGAAATTATGTACATGAAAACAATTTCTGATTAAAAGGAATTCATGCCTTGAAGACCTTTATCACAATTTATTATGTTCTCTTCTCTGTTTTATTCTTGTATCAGTGACTTTCTGTCGCCAGAGAGCTACATTAAAAAAAAAAAAAAGATCCTGTGACTTTAAATAGCAATAATTTAATTTCTTTAAAGGTGAGTCTGTAAATCAACTCTATTCTGAGATTATCCAGGTGACTTTTCTCACCTTCACTGACCTAGTAGAATTTCAGTTGGGTTGAGTGAATGGCTTAGTCTCTCCAAATATTCGTCCTCATGTAGAAAGCAAGGACACGCCTATTAACATGCCTATTAACAACATCCCTTTGGAAAGCCAGTGCTTAAGTGGAGTGTGTGTGTCACCAGCAGCACCTCAAGGTTAGATGCTAGATAAGATTCTTTCTCTTACTTTGCTCACGTGGCTATTCCACACAGAAGATAGGTGTACATGTTTGTTTGCAAAAACCCACATTAAGTGTGCCTACTGGGAGACAGACTGTAGAGAAAGTTTGAAATTCATGGCTTATTGCTCTGGAAACACTCTGAAGCAGATGGAGCACTCATCAAATAAAGTCATGCCTCCCAGACATTAAGGAATGTGACTGACACAGCCATGGTTTTAAAACGTGCATCTATTTCTTTAATTTTTAAATGTTTTACTGGAACTAAAGCAAAGAGTAAATATGCAACCAGCCAGAGATTTCTTTAAATCCAGTTTTTCTTTTCTGTTTTCATATAAAGTCTCATTCTGTACTCGAGACTGACTTGGAATTCACTGTATAGTGTGCATTTGTCCCACCTCTTCATGATCCTCCGCCTCCTGAGTTCTGGAATAACAGACAAGAGCCACCCAGACATGGCTCTCAGATTCCATCGAACTATTCAACATGCTGAATTCCATGATGCATTTTGAAAGTTTGTGCAATTTCGTCTTTCCGCTGTGTTAGTTCCTACAATGTAAAACTATTAGCATCTACAAACAACTGAAGTCTGCCCCTCAACCTTTCATTTTGAATGCTAGCCAACTTTAATATAATGTCCTTTTCATCTCATCACTTGGGAATTATCACAGTGCATGACTAAATTTATGGCCCCAAATTAAGATGCACTGCTTGAGTCAGTTTTCTTCATGTCCTCTGGCAGGAACTCAGACTTTCTGAGGCCTTCATAGCCACTAGCAAGTTCTAAAAATATTATCAGCAACCCAATGCCAAGCTAGGACTCTGCTCTTATTAGTTTTTCATTTAGGGCTTGTCAAAGGACTTATCAAAGACCATCGACTGGCTAAAGAATAGAAGTTGTCCAAAAAAGGAATTGCCAAACAAACTACTGATTTGCTGCAAAATAATAACCTATAGTTCACAGACCAGGTTTTTTCCTGAAGCTTCCACAATTGCTTGAGGAAATGTCAATCTCATGAGCTGGCAGATTCATAAACCCACCTTTCCCGGGGAGCCAGGCAGTTGGTGAATGTCCCCTTGCTTTGGAGCTCCTCAGACTTAGGAAGCTTTGTATGACTGATACAGGGGTGAAGGCATCAGTAGCGTGGATTAGAAGTGGAAATAAGCTGCTGCTGCAGCGCAGAGGGGCCCAGCAAGTACAGTGCTTCGTATTGATGTTGCATTATACAACGATGCCTTCAGTACAGAGCAAAATGTAGTAGGTTAGCAAAATTCAAGAGTGTCACGGAAAATGTATGGATTTACTATGCTGAACCATTCAATTCTGGACTGGTCCACTTGTTTGACATATATGATGCTTTTGATGTGTTCTTGAGTTCAGTTTGCAATTATTTAATTGAGACTTCGTGCATCTATGTTAATCAGGGGTGGTGTTCTATACTTTTTCTACTTTGGGTGTCTCTATCTGGATTTTGCTGTGAGTATAATTTTGGCTTCATAAAAAGGGCTTAGGAGAATTCCTTTCTTGTGAAATTTATGGAGTAATTTGAGAAGAATTGCTTTCACTTTTTTAAAAGTTTGGTAGTATTCTATGTTGAATCTGTCTATATTGTAAATATTTTGGCTACATGATTTTTAAAATACCACTTCAAGCTCAATGCTTAGTATATGCTTATAATGTCACTGAATGATAGTATATATTAGTCAATTGGCAACTAATTAGTGTCCATGTTTTATAAAATAGTTCATCTTTAATTATACCCAATGGATAATAATCAGTAGGAAAGCAAGAAATAGGCCTAAACATTAATCCCCAGGTATTTTAACAAATATGCTATTCACAAAATAAAAGTATCTGAAACCATTTTATAAAATGATATATTGCTGCTTTTCAGAGTTTGTGTAGGACTTCTCTGATGCATGGTACAATGTAAATATGATGTCATCGGGAGTGATACTATGACTCAGTAACCAAGGAGGCATCATTAGAAGCAACCCTGTGGACAGCTGCACTAGGCGTGCAGAAGCCGGTCAGCATTCTGCTGGGGACTGGGGCGGAGTTGAGGACTCCACTCCCAGTCCTGATGAGATGACTCCTCATGGTTGCCAAGGGAGGGCTATTCTCTTTTGAGGCATAACCACTGGTTAAGTGAAGAGAAGAAAATAAGGAATATAATGAGACTGACACAGATTATGAAAGAGAATGGGGGCTGGAGAGATGGCTGAGTGGTTAAGGCACTTGCTGGCAAAACCAAAAGATCCAGATACAATTCTCCAATAGCCATGTAAAGCCACATGTACAAGGTGGCACATGCATCTGGAGTTTGTTTGCAGTGGCTGGAGGCCCTGGTACACCCATTCTCTCTCTCTCTCTGTGTGTGTGTGTGTGTGTGTGTGTGTGTGTGTGTGTCTCCCTCCCTGTCTCTCTCTAAATAAATATATTAAAACAGAGAATGTAGATGATATCTTATCAAAATGTAGCACATGTGTATGAAAATGTTAAAAAGCATATAAAAATACATTTTAAGGGGCTGGAGAGATGGCTTAGCGGTTAAGCGCTTTGCTATGAAGGCTAAGGACCCCGGTTCAAGGCTCTATTCCCAATTACCAGATGCATAAGGTGGCACATGTATCTGGACTTTGTTTGTAGTGGCTGGAGGCCCTGGCGTGTCCATTCTCTGTCTCTCTCTCTCTTTTGCTCATAAATAAATAAATAAATAAATAAATAAATAAATAAAACCAAAACAAATTTAAAAATACATTTTAATAAAAATAAAATTGTAAACACACAGAAACAGGAGCTCAAACAAGAAAGGAGAGTTGAGGCAGAGCCTGGTGGAAAGCCACTTCATTGCCCTGTGCAGATCAAGCGGATGAAGTCTTGGACGGGACTAGAGCCAGGCCTGTGCCAGAGGAGCCGTCAGAGGTAGAGGCAGAGCCGATTCTCTGGTTTCTGTCACTGAATCTTCTCCAGCATCTCCAGTTCATTCAGCTCGGGGTGGAAACCACTGTACGCAAGGCTGTACCTGGCTCCGTCCTGCAAGGCATAGGAAAAGCAGGAGTGGCCATGGGGTCTCCTGCTAATTTAGATTATCTTAGCACTTAATAGAAGTGACTCATTCGATTGCTCATAAGTGTTCCTTAAGCTCTATGAAATCACGCCAGACATCTGTTCCCATTAGGTTTCCTTTGAGTCTGCCTCAGGAGTCCCATCTTCTGTAGAAACATCACTGCTGCAGGTACACTCATAAGACATCTATGTACTCCATCATTCACCTGACAGAAATCAGTTTATGTATTGTAAATATTCCACATTTCATCATCCCCGGTAGATTATTATCAAATGGAAAGCAAATATACATCTTAGACATTAACACCCAGAACAGTCCATGTAATGTTCAGTGAAATAAGGAAATCAAAAACTTGTGACAAAAATGATGCATCATGTGCTTTCCAAAATTGGTGCTGGACATCTCTGATGGAGGGCATGGCACGGGTGTGACGTCATTAGGAGTGATACTAGAGTTCCATCACTCCAGAGCTATCATTGGGAGAAATTGTTATTTTGTGTTTCTTTTGTCTGCATGCATGGTGTATGTGGGCATGTGTTCATATGTGTAGGCTCACGTGTGTGTGAGAGTGCATGTGAAGGACAGAAGGCAATGGCAGGCATCTTCCTTTACCACTCTGTGCCTTATTTTTATTCTAAAGGGGAACTTACTTTTTTTCTAATTTTTATTTGAGACTGAGGGAAAGAGAGAGAGAATGGGCACACCAGGGCCTCTAGCCACTGCAAGTGAACTCCAGATGCATGCACCACCTTGTGCATCTGGCTTCTGTGGGACCTTGGAATATTGAACCTAGATCCTTAGGTGTGCCGGCGAGCGCCTTAACCACGAAGCCATCTCTCCAGCTTTAAATTTTGTTGTTGTGGTTGTTTTCTGAGGTAGAGTCTCACTCTGTCCCAGGCTGACCTGGAATTAACTATGTAGTCTCAGGGTGGCCTCGAACTCACGGCAATCCTCCTACCCCTGCCTCCCGAGTGCTGGGATTAAAGGTGTGCGCCACCACGCCCAGCTTCCTTATTTTTAAATTTTAATTATTAAATTATTAGAGAAAAGGCATGAGAGAAGAAAGAGAGAGAGAGAGGAGAGAATGTGTTCTCCAGGGCCTCCAGGCACTGCAAATGAACACCAAATGCATGTGCCACCTTGTGCATATGGCATACTTTGGACTAGGGGGAATTGAATCTGGGTCCTTGGGCTTTGCAGGCAAGCACCTTAACTGCTAAGCCATCTCTCCAGCTTTCTCACTGAGCCCAGAGTTTACTGACTCAGTTACACAAACAAGTACAGTGGACACTCCTCTGTCCATTTCCCAGAGCTGGTATTGTAGGTGCTGTAGCAGACAGCTTCAGGTTCACTGACATGAACTTCCGGACCAGGCACAGTTATGGAGGAAGGGATACTTATTGAAGCTTACAGATCCAGGGGAAGTGGAGTAATGAATGCAGAAGAGGTTGGCCTGCTCTTACAGGACCAAGCAGAGAGAGAGCCAAAAAGACAAAATCCACACACAGCATACCTCAGGAACTCCAGCTAGGCACACTTTGCATCTCTTTAGATTGAAATATCAAACCCACCACCACACCTTAAGATCCGCCCAGTGACACTGCCTCCACCCAGGTGGCTGCAGATGCAAACTGCAAACTCATAAAACACTGAATGCATTGGGGGCCATCTATTCAAACTACCATACTCGGAATTCCTGTAAGTAGTGCTGATCTGAATTCAAGTCTTCTCGCTTGTGCAGCAGGCACTGTGCCCACCTCCCTAGCCACATCGATTAAATTCTGAAGTCACGAGAATTTGCTAGTGTTGAAAAACGGAGACTAATAATTGTGTTCACTGGAAAACAAATGTATTTTTAGGGCATAGAGATGTGGTCTATTAAGTACATTCGCTTGTTAACGAGAGTTATAAAAGATGAAACAATGGCCCAAAATATACCACCTCACCCCATTGGTACATGCTGTTGATATGCCATAATGGTTTTAGAATTACTTCTATAGGTGACTTGTCGCAGGCATTACATAACTTTACTAACTATTGTGAAATGTGATCTTAGCAAAATTAACAGCGACTCTGTCTGCAAAAACTGCATTGACAACTTCAATACATTTTCCTAGCGGCCTGGCTCACCTCCTCACTGTTTTTATTTGTATATTTCCTAGGGGCTGCATCAAAGTGGCGCGTTATTCTCGCTGTCTGGTCCAGCCTTGCTTCGTGTTGATGGGCCCGCTGGTAAACTTAGCAGCAGCCAGCAGTTAAATAATGTGGAACGTTACAGGAAAGATTGAAATGCCGACAGTTTCAATCTTAGTATTTAGGAATTATTCACAAATACTTTGAAAGGTTGATAAACTTGGGACTATTTCTTTTCCCGTGGTGATAAACACGATATTGAAATGCAACTGCCAGGATTTTGAAAGTTAGGCTGGAAAACAAAAAGGGAAGGACCCAATCCTGAGAAAAGAGCAAGCATTTGTATGTGGCCAAGCAAGAAAGAAACAGCAGACAAACCATTTAGTCCACTTGGCTAAAGATCTTTTCCGTGACAGCTCTACATGGCTGTTCCCATAGCCTGGGGCACGAAATTGAATATACATTGGAATGAACGCTCTCAATAGTACGAATTAATTCTACAGAGGGACATACTTAGTGTGGCTCTGTCACATGTCGCTCCCATCCTTTCCCTTACCCGTGACCCCATTCCATTGGGTGCCCCTTTAGTGCCATCGCGGGTGTTCCCCAAGGCATTGTGGGTTATGCACTGGGGGAGCAGCAGGCAGGTATTGGGAGGGGGATTCCTCTGGGTATATGATCTTTCAACCTGTGGCTTACACAGTCTTTCCCTGCTCTCTTCTACAAAATTCCCTGAGCCATGCTGGGTGAGTTTTAAGTCTACTTCAGTGATGAGCTCTTGGGAGCCTCTGGATCTCTGCTTTGGTGGGTGTTGAGTGTCCTCAGGGTCTGTCTCCTCCACCCTGGTGCTGATTGTCAGGTCCAGCATGGAAGCAGCACTCTTGCTCATCTCCCCAGTTCCTCTGTGGATTCACCTGGGTTGAAGTACAACAGGTAGTTTATTTCCTCATGTCTCGCTACCTTCTGAAAAAGAAAAAAACATGTTCTCCAGTGGAGCATGAAGGTAGCATATGTTAAATGGATAAGCATTGTTAATTTGGGGAGAACTGGGTGGATATAGGCCATCTTTTAGCCAAAGACTAATGGGAGCTTGACATTGGAGAGCATAAATTTGTCTCCGTGGGATTCAAACCTGGTTCGAGTTCCAGAGATGGGTTCCTTTCCGCTGAGAGGATCCTAGAAAGCTATTGGTTATCTCCCCAGTCTGTGTGCCACCATGGCACTGGTGTGGACATCTCGTCAGGGTGTTTGCTTCTGAGTAACGTTAACCCCTGGTTGCTCAGACTTTATTGGCCACTTTCCCCACGCAGCTCATGTAGTGCTCTCCAGGGCTAGAAGAGCCATCTGTCTGGTGATTGGCTCAGGTCTGTATTCTGCATTGGCAGCATATGGTGTCTTCAGCCTCAGGCAGCTAATCAAGTGCGTTGACAGAAACCTGTCTTGCTTTGGGGACCTCGCAGGTCTCTCTGACCAGGAGCTCATTGAGGGTAGCAATCAATTCCTGGTAGTAGGAGTTACAGACCACAGCCACATTTTTTGTAAGGATTGGCTTCATCCACCCCCTCCAGGGCCTTTCTTTTCAGGCACTGTCCCCATCCTCCCATTGAGGGGTAAATCTTCTAGTCTACCTTCAAGGATCAAGGTTTCTATGGTACCAGTTCATCCTGGGTTTAGTTTTGTGTTTGTTTCCCTCCAACCTCCCCTCGCACTCCCCAAGCCCTTCTATCCCTATTATCTGGGCCTCGAGTTACCTACCAGGTTTCAGCAACCTGAATCGATCCAGGTTAGGAGTCGCAGGTGAGTGAGACCATGCGGCGTTTGTGTTTCTGTGATTGCGTGAGTTCGCCGAGTATGATCTGTTCCAATTCTGCCCGTTTTCCTACAACTTTCATTGTATTGATTTTTCTTACTGCTGAGTAGAAGTTCATTGTGGAAATGCACCACAACTTCATTATCCATTCATACAGTGATGGGCACCTGGGTTGATTCCAGTTCTTAGAGGTCCATTTACATATCAATGATAACTTGTTGAGTAGTGAGCACCTATGAATATTATATGTGCCAAAGTACAGGCAAGGTGAAGCAAAACCTGCTGAATATAGGGAACCGCGTCTTTCATAGTTGACCTCGACATGTCACCATATTTGTACAAATTGATACACCTCAGTGTCTGTAATGGAGTGATTTAGAAGCTGATTATGAGAATAAGTATTAGTATTATTTGGGGTTTGAAAATATTCAATTTCATTACCTGATGTGAAGAGTGTTATCTGTAATCACAGGGAAAACTGGTGTCAGAATGAAATCCCACACCTCTGAGAACTTTCCAATCTTCTACTTGAGTTTCAATATTGAAGCTGCTTAAAATTAATCAGAACTTATTAGAATATAATTATGTAGTGATCCTTTATCTGGAAAGTTCATATGCAAATATTGCCTCTTTGCTGAATATGGAGATTGGCTAGGTAAGAGAGTTGCAATTTAACAGAGTATTATGTTTTTACTAATTTATTCAAATTCATGTAATTATTATCTATCTAATTAGCTGGAACCATGACTTGTGTTATTATGCATTGACTGTGAAAAATTTCCTCTAGATTAAAGGACTGAACGTGAAAAGGCATGATCTGAAGTCTCTATAAAAATGCTGACAGAAAATGACAATATCTACAAAGTAATCTGAGTAATTTACTTTGAAATAATTTTGATTAAGCCAAAGAAGGAAAATAGAAATTGGTGGATTCCAACATTGATTAGCCATTTAGAAGAAGGTTGGTGTGATTAAGGGAAGCAAAGAAGAATATATATTACTCTTGCTTATTTTCATAGAGATCATCAAAACAATTTTTCTTTCAAGAAAAGATAATTATATGGAAAGATAATTATACTTTACAAATTAACTGTCAGACTATGATACTTTAAATTACCACTTTTATTTCTAAATACATAGTGAACAATCCAGTAACTAAATACAAAGTGGCAATAAACAATGAAATCTATCAATTAAAAATGAGTTCATAGGATGATAACTGTTAATCATTAAGTAGTCATTAAAGTTGTGTTAAGCTTTTTAACAAAAGTGGAGAAGAAAAATACAAAGTAGTATTTTGTTCAACTCTATACAAAACCAGATCACAGATACTCATTTGTACTGGGAAATCTTCTTTCAATATATGATGATACAAGTCCAAAATTATTTTACATTACAATATTACCAATTTATGGAATAAATGGTTATTTCATATGAAGAAAAAAAAAACAATGTAGCTTTCAAACAGCAAAAACAGTGACATCATCAGCCTCTTTCTCCAAACGTACTGAAAAGAATAAGACAATAGGGTTTCCCTTGACTCAAATGCCTCTTATACCATTGTGGCATGCATGCCTTTTTCCACAGACCAGAAATGAAATGTCATCTATTAGCTGGACTTACGAGTGTGTATTTTGTTACATAGAATGCTGATTTGGTTGGCCACCTGCTTTCCTAGGCCTGGGGTCCCCTGTGTATTTGTTGTTTAGTACTTGTAGTTCTAGACGTGGGGTCCTCTATCTATTTACTGTTCAGTATTTGTAGTCCTAGACGTGGGGTCCTCTTAAAATTTATTGTTCAGTACTTGTAGTTCTAGGCGTGGGGACATCTGTTTATTTGTTATTTAGTACTTGTAATTCCAGGCGTGGGGTCTCTGTCTATTTATTGTTTAGTACTTGTAGTCTTATGCTTGGGTTCCTCTGTTTATTTATTGTTTAGTATTTGTAGTCCTAGGCATGGGGTCCTCTGTGTATTTATCTTTTAGTACTTGTAGTTCTAGGCATGGGGTCCTCTGTCTATTTAATTTTTAGTAATTGTAGACCTAGGCATGGTGTCCTCTATTTATTATTTAGTACCTGTAGTTCTAGGCATGGGGTCCTCTGCCTATTTACTGTTTAGTACTTCTAGGCGTGGGGTCCTCAGTTTATTTATCTTTTAGTACTTGTAGTTCCAGGCATGGGGTCCTCTCTCTATTTATTGTTTAGTACTTGTAGTTCAAGACGTGGGGTCCTCTGCCTATTTACTGTTTAGTACTTGCAGTCCTAGGCTTGGGGTCCTCTGTCTATTTATTGCTTATTATATGTAGTGCTAGACGTTGGGTCTTTGGACTATTTATTGTTTAGTGCTTGTAATCCAACATGTGGGGTCCTCTGTCAATTTATTGTTTAGTACTAGTAGTCCTCTGCTCGGGTTCCTCTGTTTATTTATTGTTTAGTACTTGTGGTCCTAGGTGTGGGGTCCTCTGTTTGTTTAGAACTTGTAGTCCTAAGCGTGGGGTGCTCTGTCTATTTTTTAGTACTTGTGCTAGACATGGGGTCCTCTGTTTATTTATTGTTTAGTACTTGAATTCCTAAGTGTGGGATCCTCTGTCTATTTACTGTTTAGTACTTGTAGTTCTAGTCGTGGGGTCCTCTGTCTATTTATTGTTTATTACTTGTATTTCTACGTGGGATCCACTATCTATTATTTAGTACTTGTAGTCCTAGGCATGGGGTGCTCTGTTATGTATTCTTGTAGTCCTAGACTTGGTGCCCTCTGTACATTTTTTAGTACTTGTAGTCCCAGACTTGGGTTCCTCTATTTATTTATTGTTTAGTACTTGTAGTCCTAGACGTGGGGTCCCCTGTCTACTTATTGTTTAGTGCATGTAGTTCTAGATGTGGGATCCACTGTCTATTTATTGTTGAGTACTTGTAGTTCTAGGCCTGGGGTCCTCTTTTTATTTATTGTTTATTACTTGTAATCCTAAGGGTGGGGTCCTCTCTCTATTAATTGTTTAGTACTTGTAGTTCTAGGTATGGGGTCCTCTGTGTATTTATTGATTAGTACGTGTAGTCCTAGACATGGGGTCCTCTGTTGATTTACTGTTTAGTACTTGTAGTTCTAGGCATGGCCTCCTCTGTACATTTATTGTTTAGTCCCTGTATTCGTAGACGTGGGGTCCTCTTTTTATTTATTGCTTATTACTTAAAGTTCTAGACATGGTGTCCTCTATTTATTGTTGAGTACTTGTAATTCTAGGCGTGAGGTCATCTTTCTATATATTTTTTAGTACTTGTAGTTTTAGGGGACCTCTGTCTATTTAGTGTTTAATACTCTTAGTTCTAGGCATGGGGTCCTCCTCTTATTTATTGTTTAGCACTTATGGTCCTAGACTGTGGTCCTCTTTTTATTTATTGTTTATTACTTGTAGTTGTAGACATGGGGTCCTCTGTGTATTTATTGTTTATTTACTTTGTAGTTCTAGTAGACATTCTAGGGTCCTCTGTTGTTATTTATTGGTACTTGTAGTCCTAGGCCTCCTCAATTTATTGTTTAATACTTGAAGTTCTAGGCGTGGGGTCCTCAATTTGTTGGTTAGTACTTGTAGTTCTAAGCGTGGGGTCCTCAATTTATTGTTTAATACTTGTAGTTCTAGGCGTGGGGTCCTCAATTTGTTGGTTAGTACTTGTAGTTCTAGGCATGGGGTCCTCAATTTGTTGGTTAGTACTTGTAGTTCTTTCCTCAATTTGTTGGTTGTAGTTCTAGGCGTGGGGTCCTCTGTCTATTTATCATTTAGTTTGTAGTTCTAGGCGTGCAGTCCTCTGTATATATTGTTGAGTACTTGTAGTTCTAGGCATGGGGGTCCTCTGTCTATTTATTGTTGAGTACTTGTAGTTTTTATCATTTAGTACTTGTAGTTCTAGTTCTCTGTTCTATTTATTGTTTAGTACTTGTAGTTCTAGGCGTGGGGTCCTCAATTTGTTGGTTAGTACTTGTAGTTCTAGGCGTGGGGTCCTCTGTCTATTTATTGTTGAGTACTTGTAGTTCTAGGCGTGCAGTCCTCTGTCTATTTATCATTTAGTACTTGTAGTTCTAGGCGTGGGGTCCTCTGTCTATTTATTGTTGAGTACTTGTAGTTCTAGGCGTGCAGTCCTCTGTCTATTTATCATTTAGTACTTGTAGTTCTAGGCGTGGGGTCCTCTATTATTTAGTACTTGTAGTCCTAGACTTGGGGTCCTCTGTCTATTTACTTTTTCTTTTTTTAATATGATTTATTTATTTGTACACAGAGAGATAGAGACTAAAGGACTTCTTGCCACTCCAAACAAACTCCAAATGCATGCACAACTTTGTGCATCTGGCTTAATGTGGGTACTGGGGAAATAAACCTGGGCCATTAGGCTTTGGAAACAGTGCCTTTAATCACCGAGCAAACTCTCCAACCCAAAAGTTTTTTTTTTAATTAATTTTTATTTTTATGTATATATTCTAGTTTTACATTCATAGCAGTGACTACATTGTCGTCCTTTCTTCCCTCTTCCATAGGGACCCTCATCAATGGGGAATGTGGGTCATGCATTGTGGGGGTAGCCATCAGTTATGGGGAAGAGGCAATGTCTCTGTGCATAATGCCCCAACTTGTGGCTCTAACATTCTTTCCGCCCCCTCTTCCGCAAATTTCCCTGAGCCATATTGGAGTCATTTTAGCTCTACTTCAGTGATGAGGTTTTGGGAGCCTCTGTGTTTCTGGATATCCGGCTTAGTGGGAGTTAGATGTCCTCTGTGTTTATCTCCTTCATCCTTTTTCTGGTGTCATGATCCCCAAGTGCGCTGAACTCTTGCCCTTCCTCCACATTACTCTATGGTTTTTCAGCTGGAGCCCTGGAGAGATGTGATTGGCTGATCCTCCCTTCAGGTTCGTTGACAATCTGGAAAAAAATAAGCAAATTCACCAATGGAGAGAGAAGTTAGTACTAGATATATGGGGTGGCCATAGATATTTTGGAGGGAACTTTATATGCGTTGGCTCTCTTCTAGCCCACATTTGGTGGTATCTTGATCTTGGAGACTGAGCTCATTTTTTGCACATGGTTTTGACTTATTTCCCAGTTCCAGCAATGACTTCCATTCCACTGAGTAGATCAATTAGCCAAATGAAGAGCCATTGGTTGCCCACCATGGCTGTGTGTCACTACTGCACTTGTTTGAGCATTATGTGAGGTTGTTTCTGGCTGGGTATCTTAGACAAGAAGTTGTTTGGATCAATGTCAGCCATTTTCCTCCAGTTACTTGTGTAGCAACCTCTGGCACTAGACTAGCTAACTGTCTGGGGACTGACCCTCTTCCAGATACTGTCCAGGTCTCTCAATGTTTGGTATCACACGTATATGCTGTCTTCGACAGTAGGGTCTTACCACTAACTTTTGGTGAGTCAACAAGAACTCTGACAGAAATCTGTCTTTTTTGGGAAACCTTGTAGGTGTCTCAGATCTACAGCTCATTGTGAAAGTTAACCCCGTGCTGGTACTTGGAGTTATAAGTCAGCACCTAGGAAGGTGAGGGGAGAAAAGGATAGGTAATATAAAAGAGAAAGTGAGTACAGAGAGGTGATGGATAGGGAGAGAGAAGAGAGAGTAAAGCAGGAGAAAATTAAGGTTGGTCTTCATGAAGTTTTCTCCAGTTTCTCGTGGTTCAGTATTTGTAGTTCTAGGCATGGGGTCTGCTGTCTATTGTTGAGTACTTGTAGTCCTTGGCTTGGGGTCCTCTGTCTATTTATTATTTAGTACCTGCAGTCCTAGGCGTGGGGTCCTCTGTCTATTTATTGTTTAGCACTTGTAGTTCTAGGCGTGGGGTCCTCTGTCTATTTCCCTTTTAGTACTTGTAGTCCTAGATGTGGGGTCCTCTGTCTATTTACTTATTTAGTACTTCTAGTTCCAGACGTGGGTCCTATGTTCATTTATTGTTTAGTGCTTGTAGTTCTAGGCGTGCTGTCTTCTATTTACTGTTTAGTACCTGTAGTCCTAGACGTGGGGTCCACAGTTTATTTACTGTTTAGTACTTGTAGTCCTAGATGTGGAGTCACCTGTCTATTTATCGTTTAGTACCTGTAGTCCTAGATGTGGGGTCCCCTATTTATTGTTCAGTACTTGCAGTCCTAGGCATGGGGTCCTCTGTCTATTTATTGTTTAGTACTTGTAGGTGTAGACAGGGGATCCACTGTCTATTGTTTAGTGCTTGTAGTCCTAGATGTGGGGTCCTCTCCCTATTCATTTTTTAGTACTTGTAGCCCTAGATTCAGGGTTGTCTATTTATACTTTTGTACTTGTAGTTCTAGAAGTGGGGTCCTCTCTATATTCATTTTTTAGTACTTGTAGTTCTAGGTGTGGGGTCCTCTGTCTATTTATTTAGTACGTGTAGTCCTAGAAGTGGGGTCCTCTGTCTCTTTATTGTTTAGTACTTGTAGTGCTAGACGTGCGCCCTCTGTCTAGTAATAGTTTTGTACTTGTAGTCCTAGAAGTGGGGTCCTCTGTTTTTTTTTACTGTTTAATACCTGTAGTCCTAGAAGTGGGTTCCTCTGTCTACTTATTTTCTAGTACCTGTATTTCTAGACGTGGGGTTCTCTCTATATTTACTGTTTAGTACTTGTTGTTCTAGTTGTGGGGCCTCTGTCTATTTATTCTTTTGTACTTGTAGTTCTAGATGTGGGGCCCTCTGTCTATTTGCTGTTCAGTGCTTGTAGGCCTTGGCATGGGGTCCTCTGTCTATTTATGGTTTAGTAACCTGCAGACCTAGCCGTGGGGTCCTCCATTTATTTTATAGTACTTGTAGTCCTAGACTTGGGGTCCTCTGTCTATTTACTGTTTAGTCCCTATAGTCCTAGATGTGGCGTCCTCTATTTATTTTCTAGTACCTGTATTTCTAGATGTAGGGTCCTCTCTCTATTTACTGTTTAGTATTTGTAGTTCTAGAAGTGGGGTCCTCTCTCTATTAATTTTTTTAGTACTTGTAGCCCTAGATTTGGGGTTGTCTATTTATTCTTTGTACTTGTAGTTGTAGACGTGGGGTCCGCTGTCTATTTACTGTTCAGTGCTTCTATTCCTAGGCGTGGGGTCCACTGTCTATTTACTGTTCAGTGCTTGTAGTCCTAGGTGTGGGGTCATCTGTCTATTTACTGTTCAGTGCCTGTAGTCCTAGACATGGGTTCCTCTATCTATTTACGGTTCAGTGCTTGTTGCCCTAGGCGTGGGGTCCTCTGTCCATTTATTTTTTAGTACTTGTAGTCCTAGACGTGGGGTCCTCTGTCTATTCATTGTTTAGTACTTGTAGTCCTAGATGTGGGGTCCTCTCTCTCTTCATTTTTTAGTACTTGGAGCCCTAGATTCGGGGTTGTCTATTTATACTTTTGTACTTGTAGTTCTAGATGCAGGGTCCTATCTCTATTAATTTTTTAGTGCTTGTAGTCATAGAGGTGGGGTCCACTGTCTATTTACTGTTCAGTGCTTGTAGTCCTAGGCATGGGGCCCTCTGACTATTTACTGTTCAGTGTTCTTTCTATTTATTTTTTAGTACTTGTGGTCCTAGACTTGGGTCCTCTGTCTATTTACTGTTCAGTGCTTGTAGTTCTAGACATGGGGTCCTCTGTTTATATACTGTTCACTGCTTGTAGTCCTAGAGGTGGGTTCCTCTGTCCATTTATTTATTTGGTACTTGTAGTTCCAGACCTGGGATCCTATGTTCATTTACTGTTTAGTACCTGTAGTCCTAGACATGGGGTGTCTGTCCATTTATTGTTCAGCACTTGTAGTCCTAGGTGTGGGGTCCTCTCTATTTATTCTTTTGTACTTGTAGTGCTAGACGGGGGGTCCTCCATCTATTGTTTAGTACTTGTAGTCCTAGACTTGGGGTCCCCTGTCTATTGTTTTGTACTTGGAGTTCTAGACGTGGAGTCATCTGTCTATTTACTGTTTATTACCTGTTGTCCTAGACGTGGGGTCCTCTGTCTGTTTACTGTTTAGTACTTGTAGTTCTAGCCATGGGGTCCTCTGTACATTTATTGTTTATTACTTGCAGTCCTAGGCGTGGGGTCCTCTGTCTATTTATTGTTTAGCAGTTGTATTCCTAGCTGTGGGGTCCTCTGTCTATTTACTGTTTATTTCCTGTAGTCTTAGCTGTGGGGTCCTCTGTCTACGTATTGTTTAGTACTTGTAGTCCTGGCCATGGGATCCTCTCTCTCTTTATTGTTTAGTACTTGTAGTTCTAGATGTTGGGTCCTCTGTGTATTTATTGTTTTGCATATGTTGTCCTAGGCGTGGGGTCCTCTGTCTGTTTATTTTTTTGTACTTGTTGTCCTAGACATGGGATCCACTGTCTATTTACTCTTTAGTAGTTGTAGTCCTAGACGTGGGGTCCTCTATTTACTTTTTAGTACCTGTAGTCCTAGACATGATGTCTTCTGTCTATTTTTTGTTTTGTACTTGTAGTTCTAGACATGGGGTCCTGTGTTCACTTATTGTTTAGTACTTGTAATCCTAGTCATGGTGTCCTCTGTCTATTTACTGTTTAAAACTTACAGTACTAGACGTGTGGTCCTCTGTCTATTTATTGTTTTTCACTGGTCATCTTAGATGTGGGGTCCTCTGTCTATTTACTGTTTAGTACTTGCAGTCCTAGGCGTGGGGTCCTCTATCTATTTACTGTTTAGTACGTGTAGTTCTAAGCGTGGGATCCACTGTCTTTTTATTGTTTAGCACTTGAAGTCCTAGATGTGGTGTCCTCTGTTCATTTATAGGTTAGTACTTGTAGTTCTAGCTCTGTACATTTATTGTTTAGTACTTGTAGTTCTAAACATGGGATCCACCGTCTATTTACTGTTTAGTACATGTAGTCCTAGATGTGGGGTCCTCTGTCCATTTATTTTTTAGTACTTGTAGTACTAGACATGCGATCCTCTTTCTATTTACTGTTTAGTAATTGTAGTTCTAGGCATGGGGTCCTCTGTCTATTTATTGTTTAGTACTTGTAGTCCGAGACGTGGGGCCCTCTATTTATTGTTTAGTACCCGTAGTTGTAGTCGTGGGGTCCTCTGTCTATTTATTGTTTTGTACCCATAGTTCTAGGCATGGGGTCCTCTGTCTATTTATTGTGTAGTACCCGTAGTTCTAGGCGTGGGGTCCTCTGTCTATTTACTGTTTAGTACCTGTTGTCCTAGACGTGGGTTCCTCTATTTGTTTAGTACTTGTAGTTCTAGACGTGGGGTATCTATTTATTGTTTAGTAATCGTATTTCAAGATGTGGGGTCCTCTGTCTATTTATTGTTTAGAACTTGTGGTCCTAGATATGGGGTCATCTCTATTTATTGTTTATTACTTTCAGTTCTATACGTGGGGTCCTCTGTCTCTTTAATGTTTAGTACCTGTAGTCCTAGACATGGGGTCTTCTGTCTATTCATTGTTTAGTACTTGTAATCCTAGATGTGGGGTCCTCTGGTTATTGTTTAGGATTTTTAGTCATAGGCATGGGGTCCTCTGTCTATTTACTGTTTAGTACCTGTTGTCCTAGACGTGGGTTCCTCTGTCTATTTGTTTAGTACTTGTATTTCTAGACGTCAGATCCACTGTCTATTTATTGTTTAGCACTGTTATTTCTGGACGTGGGGTATCTGTTTATTTATTGTTTAGTAATCGTATTTCTAGATGTGGGGTCCTCTGTCTATTTCTTGTTTAGAACTTGTTGTCCTAGATATGGGGTCCTCTCTATTTATTGTTTATTACTTTTAGTTCTACATGTGGGGTCTTCTGTCTCTTTATTGTTTAGTACCTGTAGTCCTCTACATGGGGTCTTCTGTCTATTCATTGTTTAGTACCTGTAGTCCTAGATGAGGGGTCCTCTAATAATTGTTCGTACTTGTATTCCTAGATGTGGGGTCCTCTATCTGTTTATTGTTCATACTTGTATTCCTACACATGGGGTCCTATGTCAATTTATTTTTGGTACCTATAGTCCTAGACGTGGGGTCTTCTGTCTATTTACTGTTCAGTACCTCTAGTCATAGCCGTGGGGTCCTCTGTCTATTTATTGTTTAGTACTTGCAGTCCTAGACATAGAGTCCTGTCTATTTACTGTTTAGTACCTGTAGTTCTAAACTTTGGGTCCTTTGTCTATTTATTGTTTAGTACTTTTAGTTCTATACGTTTGGTCCTCTGTCTCTTTATTGTTTAGTACCTGTAGTCCTACACATGGTGTCCTCTGTCCATTCATTTATTTAGTACTTGTAGTCCTAGAAGTGGGGTCCTCTGTCTCTTTATTGTTTAGTACTTGTAGTGCTAGACATGTGCCCTCAGTCTAGTAATTGTTTTGTACTTGGAGTTCTAGACATGGGGGCTTCTGTCTATTTACTGTTTAGTACTTGTAGTCCTAGACGTGGGGTCCTCTCTATATTCATTTTTTAGTACTTGGAGCCCTAGATTCGGGGTTGCCTATTTATACTTTTGTACTTGTAGTTCTAGACGTGGGGTCCGCTATCTATTTACTGTTTAGTGCTTGTAGTCCTTGACATGGGGTCCTCTGTCTATTTAATGTTTACTACTTGTAGTCCTCGACATGGGGTCCTCTGTCCATTCATTTATTTAGTACTTGTAGTCCTAGACGTGGGGTCCTCTGTCTATTCATTGTTTAGTACTTGTCGTCTGTGGTAGTTTGAATATATGTCCCCCAATATATTCAGTGTTTTTTTTTTTTTTTTAGTTATAGCTTGCATCTGCAATCACCTTGCTAGAGGCAAGGTCACTGGGGGCCCCGGTCTTAAGGTGTGGTGATGGTTTGAGATTCCATTGTAAAGATATGCAAATGTGCCTAGCAGGAGTTCCTGAAGTGTGCTGTGTGACCTTTTGGCTGTAGTTTTGCTCTGTGTGCTGTGTGGCTGGTGGCTTAGTTTTGCTCTCTGCTTGGCCCTGTGGAAAGCAGGCCGCTTCTCCTGCCATTATGGAACTTCCCTTGGATCTGTGAGCTTCAATAAATAATATCCCTTCCTCCATAACTGTGCCTGGTCTGGAAGTTCATCTCAGCAAACCTGAAGCTGTCTGCTACAGTAAAGTGGTACCGAGGAGTGTGGGGTGAGATGAACCTGACAGTGTGGATATTCATCTTTTGGAACTTTTGTTTTGGAGGAATGGGCATGGACTTGGTTCTTGCAACTGAAGATGCCTTCTGGAGTGGTAAGCCAAGTTTTATGGACTATTCTGATGAGAGTTTGAGAATGCTAAGTGCAGACAGTATTGAACTTCGAGGCTTGGCTTATGAGCTTTCTAGGGGGAAGGAAAGATGGCAGAGGACTTTGTTGGAACTGGGCTACTGGCATAAGGGATGGCTACGTTCCACTATCCAGGCCCAGAGTGTTTGATCAAACTTAAATTTGTAATGGACTGATGTGCTTGGCTAAAGATACCTGACTGAGATTTTAAGATTTTAAGTTGGAAAACCTGAAGCAAGTTAAAAGTAGAGGCATTGAGACTGGTTGAGCTGCTATTGTCAACGCATTACCAATCTTAAGGAAGGTGGAAGGAAGGTGGCCTGACTTGATTTACATTAAAACAATGGAGAGGATGCCTGAGGAAAGACTGTTAGAAATGCAAACTTTTGGAAAGAGTGTTTACTGGAGAAGGAACCTGCTTTTCAAGGCTCTGATTTATTTTGTCCCTGTATTAAGAATATGGCTGTGTCCTGCACACCTGGTATTGGTTTTGGAAGCATGAAAAATGCATGGAGTGGTCATGAGTTGCACACGGTTCCAGGAGCCACTGCTGAGATGCGGCATGAGGCAGGGCATGAAGACCCTCAGGAATAGGCTGGAAGAGCCTTTGGAAGATGGACCGTGGTTTGCATGGAGACCTGAAGATGTTTTGGATATACCAGGACTGTGCAAAAGGGCTACCATGGAGTGCAGTGTTGGCATAGGATGAAAGTTTTCCCTGGCAACTCTGCCCAGCTGGAGGGAAGGAATTGGAAAACCTGGAGACTGTCAGTCTCTGGTTATATGGAACTTGAACTGCAGAAGTCTGATGATTACTGATGATGGCTGAGTTTGCATTTAGTCTCTCCTTGCTATTCCTTATACAGTTAAAAATGTTTACTCTGTGCCTTTACATGTTGAAAGTATTTAACTTGTTTGATTTTACAGGACTATCTTAAGTTGGTCAAGACTGTGAGAACATTTGAAATTGGACTGAGTACAATTTACAATGTGTGATAGTTATAAATCTATTGGGGGCCAGTGTCGCGTCCGCCTCGACCAGCAAGGAAGACGCAACACTCGGACTCTTCTTTCAGCAGTTTATTCAGGAACCTTGAACAATCTTCTGACTGACTAACTGACTGACTGACCGACCGACTCACTCACTGACTCACTGACTCACTCCTGACTGACTGCTCACTCACTCACTGCCTCACTCACTCCCCGACTAGACCCGCCCAAAAGCTTAAGAAGCCTTTGAACAGCCAACCCTGGTGTGCCACGTGGTGAATGCAGATTGAGGTCCACATATGCGGAAGCAAGCCTAGATCACGTGCCTAGCCAAATAAGGACTTGTTTATCCAGGAGAGCACTGTGCCATCGGGAAGGCGGAAGGCGGAAGCCAGCACCATCTTTAAGGCTCTGTGTGCTGTGTGCTCTCTACAGTTCCCCTTTTATGTTTTAAAACAAGCCACAGGTAAGAGTAGTGGTCTGATCTCTGATGATGCGTATTTTTGCAACCCTGATGCCTTTTTCTCAGAGGCGGGATCTGGGGCATCAACCCGCATGCAATCAAACATGCTCTTCTCTGGATTTCTCTCAGGGCTAACCCAGAGTGCAGTGCTTAGCCTCGTCAACCTGAGCAGGAAGAAGATTAACTTTTAGTTGTAGCCAGCCAGACTTAGGGGACTGTGCAGCCTCTATGGCAGTAAAGGCTTGAATGATCATAGTAGCATCCTAGTCATTGCGTGACCCTGATTTTACAGAGACACCACAAGCAAACCAGAGACCGGTAACAGAAGGCCTGCTAAAGCGCTCCAAACCCGCCATTCCTTCAGATGATTCATAGCGGAGATCAGCCAAGATGACAATCCAGAGGCAAAGGAGAGGTCCATGCAGGTAGAATTCACATTAACTACAGCCAGTCTCAGTTCTTTTTAATTTATCTTCAAATTCAAGCGACCAATTCTGTAATAGAAAACTAGACAAAAATCTGGATAAATTTGCAGCCCTAGTATAATCCAAGGTCTTTTAACAACATTAGCAAGGAGAAACTAAAACAATGCAAAAACTCAACCACCATCAGCAGTCATCAAACTTCTGCAGTTCAAGTTCAATATAGCCTTGAAAAGCAGGTTCCTTCTCCAGTCAGCTCTTTCCAAGAATTTGCATTTTTACAGTCTTTCCTCAGGCATCCTCTCCATTGTTTTAATGTAAATCAAGTCAGGCCACCTTCCTTCCACCTTCCTTAAGATTGCTAATCCTTGACAATAGCAGCTTCAGTAACCTAAAACCGTCTCAGCGCCTCTGCTTTTAACTTGCTTGAGGGTTTTTCAACTTAAAATCTTAAAATCTCAGTCCGATATCTTTAGCCAAGCACATCAGTCCATTACAAATTTAACCTTGATCAAACTTTCTGGGCCTGGATAGCAGAACGTGTTCCCTTATGCCAGTAGCCCAGTTCCAACAAAGTCCTCTGCAGTCTTTCCTTCCCCTTAGAAAGCTCATAAGACAAGCCTGTTCAATACTGTCTGCACTTAGCATAATTTTGATCTTTTCATTTGTTTTATGAGAGCCTGCAGCTCTTCTTTAGAATCCGTGAGACTCTGAATCTTCTAGCTCAAGTGTTGGATATAAGTTGTTCTTTGTTTTTGCCTCTTTTTCATTGTTTGCCTATTTCGACCTGTCTTCCTCGGGGTTCCTCACTAACCTCAGATATTTACCGCCCTTAAGTAGTCCTTGGTCTGCTGCAAAATCGCTCAATTTTTCCCATGAAGGGATTGTAAGACTTCCAGAGCGCGCAAACCAAGGGGCTATGGCATCACATTCCTCCAGGAACCTCTCCAGGGTACTCCCTTTATCTTTAAGTTTTTGAACTTGCAGCTCATTCAGAGCCAAAAATTGGGTCTGAGTCCTAGCTCCCATGGCTACACTTGCAAAAATTCTTTTAAAACTTTTACTTTTAGTGCTAGTCACATGAACCCTTCCTGCTCCCTCTTTTTCTACCGAGAGGAGCAAAATTTTTTTATTTGGATTCCCACCACCTGGGAACTTTCCTGCTCCCTCTTTTTCTACCGAGAAGACAAAATCCCCGCTTGTATTCCCACCTTACCTGGGAACTTACTGTGCACTGCCCTGACTGCAGAAAGTTCTGAGTCCCTCTTCGGACTCTTCTTTTTATTTTTATTCAGGAACCTGACTGCCCTGACTGCAGAAAGTTCTGAGTCCCTCTTCGGACTCTTCTTTCAACAGTTTATTCAGGAACCTTACTTTTTCTTTTTAGATGTTTTACTCAAGCGCTCTTCTCTCACCTCCTCTAAAAAAATTTTTTTTAACTGCTTCTGAATCATTCTCGTTGCCCTATGTAATATGACTAGACACACTACAACACAAATACACCACATGAGGTTACACTAATAAGACACACGAACAAATATACATTAATTGGCCTGCTATCATTCTTAAGAAATCTTCTCACTCTTTCCTCTAAGGAAACCTTATTGTGTCGCCTTTTAACCCTAATACTGGAAGATGTATTGCCCATTTTGCTATGGGACCTTGTCGTCTCTCTACCGGAGAACTTGCCTTTACCCTTTTTGTCCACTTACCTGGAACTTACCAGCTAGCTGCCCTGCAAGTTCTGAGTTCCCCTGTCTATTCCATTTGTCGCGTCCGCCTCGACCAGCAAGGAAGACGCAACACTCGGACTCTTCTTTCAGCAGTTTATTCAGGAACCTTGAACAATCTTCTGACTGACTAACTGACTGACTGACCAACCGACTCACTCACTGACTCACTGACTCACTCCCTGACTGACTGCCTCACTCACTCACTGCCTCACTCACTTCCCCCGGGACAAGCCCGCCCAAAGCTTAAGAAGCCTTTGAACAGCCAACCCTGGTGTGCCACGTGGTGAATGCAGATAGGTCCACATATGCGGAAGCAAGCCTAGATCACGGCCCAAGCCAAATAGTGCTTGTTTATCCAGGAGAGCACTCGCCATCCTCTGTCTATTTACTGCGCCATCTTTAAGGCGCGGCACCTCGCAGCTCTCTACAGGCCAGGAGCTAAATATATTGGGGGCCAGGGGCGGAATGTGGTAGTTTGAATATATGTCCCCCAATATATTCAGTGTTTTTTTTTTTTTAGTTATAGCTTGCATCTGCAATCACCTTGCTAGAGGCAAGGTCACTGGGGGCCCCCGGTCTTAAGGTGTGGTGATGGTTTGAGATTCCATTGTAAAGATATGCAAATGTGCCTAGCAGGAGTTCCTGAAGTGTGCTGTGTGACCTTTTGGCTGTAGTTTTGCTCTGTGTGCTGTGTGGCTGGCGGCTTGGTTTTGCTCTCTGCTTGGCCCTGTGGAAAGCAGGCCGCTTCTCCTGCCATTATGGAACTTCCCTTGGATCTGTGAGCTTCAATAAATAATATCCCTTCCTCCATAACTGTGCCTGGTCTGGAAGTTCATCTCAGCGAACCTGAAGCTGTCTGCTACATCGTCCTAGACGTGGGGTCCTCTCTATGTTCATTTTTTAGTACTTGTAGCCCTAGATTCGGAGTTGTCTATTTATACTTTTGTACTTGTAGTTCTTGTAGTCCTAGGCGTGGGGTCCTCTGTTTACTGTTCAGTGCTTGTAGTCCTAGGCATGGGGTCCTCTATTTATTTTTTAGTACCTGTAGTACTAGAAGTGGGGTCCTCTGTCTATTTATCGTTTAGTACTTGTAGTCCTAGACGTGGGGTCCTCTGTCTATTCATTTTTTAGTACTTGTAGTCCTAGACGTGGGGTCCGCTGTCTATTTACTGTTTAGTACTTGTATTCCTAGACATGGGGTCCTCACTCTATTCATTTTTTAGTACTTGTAGTCATAGACATTGGGTCCTCTCTCTATGCATTTTTTAGTCCTTGTAGTCCTAGATTTGGGGATGTCTGTTTATACTTTTGTACTTGTAGTTCTAGACGTGGGGTCTGCTGTCTATTTACTGTACAGTGATTGTATTCCTAGGCGTGGGGTCCGCCTTGTATTTTATTGTTCAGTGCTTGTAGTCCTAGGCGTGGGGTCCTCTGTCTATTTACTGTTTAGTACCTGTAGTCCTAGCCAAGGGTCCTCTGTCTATTTATGGTTTAGTACCTGCAGTCCTGTTCTTGGGGTCCTCTGTCTATTTACTTTTTAGTACTTGTAGTCCTAGACTTGGGGTCCGCTGTCTATTTACTGTTTAGTGATTGTAGTCCTACACATGGGGTCCTCTGTCTATTTTTTAGTACTTGTAGTTCTAGGTATGGGGTCCTCTGTCTAATCATTTATTTAGTACTTGTAGTCCTAGAAGTGCGGTCCTCTGTCTCTTTATTGTTTAGTATTTGTAGTGCTAGACGTGCGACCTTTGTCTAGTAATAGTTTTGTACTTGGAGTTCTAGACATGGGGTCCTCTGTCTATTTACTGTTTAGTACTTGTATTCCTAGACGTGGCATCCTCTGTTTTTTTATGGTTTAATATCTGTAGTCCTAGACGTGGGGTCCTCTGTCTATTTATTTTCTAGTACCTGTAGTCCTAGATGTGGGGTCCTCTCTCTATTCATTTTTTAGTACTTGTAGTTCTAGATGTGGGGCCTCTGTCAATTTTTCTTTTGTACTTGTAGTTCTAGATGTGGGGTCCTCTGTCTATTTACTGTTTTGTGCTTGTATTCCTAGGTGTGCGGTCCTCTGTCTATTTACTGTTTAGTACCTGTAGTTCTAAACTTGGGTTCCTTTGTCTATTCATTGTTTAGAACTTGTAGTCCTAGATATGGGGTCCTCTCTATTTATTTTTTAAGTACTTTTAGTTCTATACCTGGGGTCCTCTGTCTCTTTATTGTTTAGTACCTGTAGTCTTAGACGTGGAGTCCTCTTTCTTTTTTTTTAGTGCGTGTAGTTCTAGGTGTGGGGTCCTCTGTCTATTCATTTATTTAGTACTTGTAGTCCTAGAATTCTGGTCCTCTATTCATTTTTTAGTACTTGTAGTCATAGATGTGGGGTCGTCTCACGATTCATTTTTTAGTACTTGCAGTCCTAGATTCAGGGTTGTCTATTCATACTTTTGTACTTGTACTTCTAGACGTGGGGTCTGCTGTCTATTTACTGTTCAGTGCTTGTAGTCCTAGGCGTGGGGTCCTCTGTCTATTTACTGTTCAGTGCTTGTAGTCCTAGGCGTGGGGTCCTCTGTCTATTTACTGTTCAGTGCTTGTAGTCCTAGGCGTGGGGTCCTCTGTCTATTTACTGTATAGCACCTGTAGTCCTTGCTGGGGCATCCTCTGTCTATTTACTCTTCAGTACCTGTAGTCCTAGCTGTGGGTCCTCTGTCTATTTATTGTTTAGTACTTCTTTTCCTAGGCATAGAGTCCTCTGTCTATTTACTGTTTAGTACCTATAGTTCTAGAATTGGGGTCCCTTGTCTATTTATTGTTTAGAACTTGTAGTCCTAGATATGGTGTCCTTTCTATTTATTGTTTAGTACTTTTAGTTCTATACGTGGGGTCCTCTGTCTCTTTATTGTTTAGTACCTGTAGTCCTACACATGGGGTCCTCTGTCTGTTTTTTAGTACTTGTAGTCCTAGGCGTGGGGTCCTCTGTCTATTTATTTTTTAGTATTTGTAGTCCTAGACTTGGGGTCTGCTGTCTATTTACTGTTTAGTGATTGTCGTCCTAAACATGGGGTCCTCTGTCTATTTTTTAGTACTTGTAGTTCTACGTGTGGGGTCCTCTGTCTATTCATTTATTTAGTTATTGTAGTCCTAGAAGTGGAGTCCTTTGTCTCTTTATTGTTTAGTACTTGTAGTGCTAGACATGGGGTCCTCTATTTACTGTTTAGTACTTGTATTCCTAGACGTGGCATCCTCTGTTTTTTACTGTTTAATACCTGTAGTCCTAGAATTGGGGTCCTCTGTCTACTTATTTTCTAGTACCTGTATTTCTAGACGTGGGGTTCTCTCTATATTTACTGTTTAGTGCTTGTTATTCTAGTTGTGGGGCCTCTGTCTATTTATTCTTTTGTACTTGTAGTTCTAGACGTGGGTCCGCTGTCTATTTACATTTCTGAGCTTGTAGTCCTAGGTGGCGGGTCCTCTGTCTATTTACTGTTCAGTGCTTGTAGTCCTAGGCGTGGGGTCCACTGTCTATTTACTGTTTAGTGCTTTTATTCCTAGACGTGGGGTCACTGTCTATTTACTGTTCAGTGCTTGTATTCCTAAGCGTGGGGTCCTCTGACTATTTACTGTTCAGTGTTCTGTCTATTTATTTTTTAGTACTCGTGGTCCTAGACTTGGGGTCCTCTGTCTATTTAATATTCAGTGCTTGTAGTCCTAGGTGTGGGGTCCTCTGTCTATTTACTGTTTAGTGCTTGTAGTCCTAGGCGTGGGGTCCTCTGACAATTTACTGTTCAGTTCTTGTAGTCCTAGGCGTGGGGTCCTCTGACTATTTACTGTTTAGTTCTTGTAGTCCTAGGCATGGGGTCCTCTGACTATTTACTGTTCAGTTCTTGTAGTCCTAGGCATGGGGACCTCTGTCTATTTATTTTTTAGTACTTGTGGTCCTAGACTTGGGGTACTCTATTTACTGTTCAGTGCTTGTAGTCCTAGACGTGGAGTCTCTGTCTATTTATTGTTTAGTGCCTGTAGTCCTAGACGTGGTGTCTTCTGTCAGTTTATTGTTTAGTACTTGTCCTAGACATGGGGTCCTCTCTCTATTCATTTTTTAGTTCTTGTAGCCCTAGATTTGGGGTTGTCTATTTATACTTTTGTACTTGTAGTTCTAGAAGTGGGGTCCTCTCTCTATTAATTTTTTAGTACTTGTAGTTCTAGATGTGGGGCCTCTGTCTATTTACTGTTCAGTGCTTGTAGTCCTAGACGTGGTGTCTTCTGTCTATTTATTGTTTAGTAATTTTAGTCCTAGACATGGGGTCCTCTGTCTATTCATTTTTTAGTACTTGTAGTCGTAGACGTGGGGTCCTCTCTCCATTCATTTTTTAGTACTTGTAGTCCTAGTTTCAGGGTTGTCTATTTATACTTTTGTACTTGTAGTTCTAGACGTGGGGTCCACTGTCTATTTACTGTTCAGTGTTTGTAGTACTAGGCCTGGGGTCCATAGTCTATTTATTGTTCAGTGCTTGTAGTCCTAGCCGTGGGGTCCTCTGTCTATTTTTTTTAGTACTTGTAGTCCTAGACGTGGGGTCCTCTGTCTATTCATTGTTTAGTACTTGTAGTCCTAGATGTGGGGTCCTCTCTCTATTCATTTTTTGTACTTGGAGCCCTGTTTTATTGTTTATTCTAGTTGTGTGTCCTCTTTATTTACTGTTTAGTGCTTGTAGTCCTAGCCGTGGGGTCCTCTGTCTATTTACTGTTTAGTACGTGTAGTCCTAGCCATGGGGTCCTCTGTCTATTCATTGTTTAGCACCTGTATTCCTAGCCGTGGGCTCCTCTTTCTATTTATTGTTTAGTACTTGTAATCCTAGGCGTAGAGTCCTCTGTCTATTTACTGTTTAGTACCTGTAGCTCTAACTTGGGGTCCTTTGTCTATTTATTGTTTAGAACTTGTATTCTTAGATATGGGGTCCTCTCTATTTATTGTTTAGTACTTTTAGTTCTATACGTTTGGTCCTCTGTCTCTTTATTGTTTAGTAGCTGTAGTCCTACACATGGGGTCCTCTGTCTGTCTTTTATTACTTGTAGTCCTAGGTGTGGGGTCCTCTGTCTATTTACTGTTTAGTGCTTATAGTCCTAGACATGGCGTCCTCTGTTTTTTTACTGTTTAATAACTTTAGTCCTCGACACGGGGTCTCTGTCTACTTATTTTCTAGTACCTGTAGTCCTAGACATGGTGTCCTCTCTCTATTCATTTTTTAGTACTTGTAGTTCTAGATGTGGGGCCTCTTTCTATTTATTCTTTTGTACTTGTAGTTCTAGATTCAGGGTTGTCTTTTTAGTCTTTTGTACTTGTAGTTCTAGACGTGGGGTCCTCTGTCTATTTACTGTTCAGTGCTTGTAGTCCTAGGCGTGGGGTCCTCTGTCTATTTATTGTTTAGTACTTGTCCTAGGCGTGGAGTCCTCTCTCTATGTATGGTTTCGTACCTGTAGTCCCAGACGTGGGGTCCTAATTCTATTCATTTTTTAGTACTTGGAGCCCTAGATTCGGGGTTGTCTATTTATACTTTTGTACTTGTAGTTCTAGACGTGGGGTCTTCTGTCTATTTATTGTTTCATACTTTTAGTCCTAGACATGGGGTCCTCTCTCTATTTATTTTTTAGTGCTGTAGTCCTAGTTTCGGGTTTGTCTGTTTATACTTTTGTACTTGTAGTTCTAGACGTGGGGTCCGCTGTCAATTTACTGTTCAGTGATTGTAGTCCTAGACGTGGGGTCCTCTGTCTATTTACTGTTTAGCACCTGTAGTCCTAGAGGTGGGGTCCTCTCTCTATTCATTGTTTAGCACCTGTATTCTTAGCCGTGGGCTCCTCTTTCTATTTATTGTTTAGTACTTGTAATCCTAGGCGTAGAGTCCTCTGTCTATTTACTGTTTAGTACCTGTAGTTCTAGACTTGGGGTCCTTTGTCTATTTATTGTTTAGAACTTGTAGTCCTAGATATGGGGTCCTCTCTGTTTATTGTTTAGTACTTTTAGTTCTATACGTTTGGTCCTCTGTCTCTTTATTGTTTAGTAGCTGTAGTCCTAGACATGGGGTCCTCTGTCTGTTTTTTAGTACTTGTAGTCCTAGATGTGGCATCCTCTGTCTATTTATTTTCTAGTACCTGTATTTCTAGATGTGGGGTCCTCTCTCTATTAATTTTTTAGTACTTGTAGTTCTAGATGTCGGGCCTCTGTCTATTTACTGTTGAGTGCTTGTAGTCCTGGGTGTGGGGTCCTCTGTCTATTTACTGTTTAGTACCTGCAGTCCTAGCCGTGGGGTCCTCTGTCTATTTATTTTCAGTAGTTGTGGAACTAGACGGGGTTATCTGTCGATTTATTGTTTAGTACTTTTCGTCCTAGACGTGGGGTCCCCTCTCTATTCATTTTTTTGTACTTGTAGTCCTAGTTTTGGGGTTGTCTGTTCATAATTTTGTACTTGTATTTCTAGACTTAGGGTCCACTGTCTAGTTACTGTTCAGTGCTTGTAGTTCTAGATGTGGGGTCCGTAGTCCATTTATTGTTCAGTTCTTGTAGTCCTGGGTGTGGGGTGCTCTGTCTATTTACTGTTCAGTGCTTGTAGCCCTAGGCTTGGGGTCCTCTGTCTATTTAGTTTTTTAGTACTTGTAGTCCTAGAAGTGGAATCCTCTGTCTAATTAGTTTTTTAGTAGTTGTAGTCCTAGAAGTGGAGTCCTCTCTCTATTAATTTTTTAGTACTTGTAACCCTAGATTCGGGTTGTGTATTTATATTTTTGTACTTGTAGTCCTAGACGTGGGGTCCTCTCTCTATTAATTTTTTAGTACTTGTAGTTCTAGACGTGGGGTCTGCTGTCTATTTACTGTTCGGTGCTTGTAGTCCTAGGCGTGGGGTCCTCTATTTACTGTTCAGTGCTTGTACTCCTAGGTGTGGGGTGCACTGTCTATTTACTGTTCAGTGCTTGTAGTCCTAGGTGTGGGGTGCGCTGTCTATTTACTGTTCAGTGCTTGTAGTCTAGGTGTGGGGTTCTCTGACTATTTACTGTTCAGTGCTTTTAGTCCTAGGAATGGGTTCATCTGTCCATTTTCTGTTCAGTACTTGTAATCCTAGATGTGGAGTCTCTGTCTATTTACTGTTTAGTGCCTGTAGTCCTTGACGTGGTGTCTTCTGTCTGTTCATTGTTTAGTGCTTGTAGTCCTTGACGTGGGGTCCTCTGTCTATTTGTTGTTTAGTACTTGTAGCCTTAGATTCGGGTTGTGTATTTATACTTTTGTACTTGTAGTTCTAGAAGTGGGGTCGTCTCTACTCATTTTTTAGTACTTGTAGTTCTAGATGTGGGGCCTCTGTCTATTTATTCTTTTGTACTTGTAGTTCTAGATTCGGGGGTTCTATTTATTCTTTTGTACTTGTAGTTCTAGCCGTGGGGTCCGCTGTCTATTTACTGTTCAGTGCTTGTAGTTCTAGACGTGGGGTCTGCTGTCTATTTACTGTTCAGTGATTGTAGTCCTTGGCGTGGGATCCTCTATTTACTGTTCAGTGCTTGCTGTCCTAGGCGTCGGGTCCTCTGTTTATTTACTCTTCAGTGCTTGCTGTCCTAGGCGTCGGGACCTCTGTCTATTTACTGTTCAGTGCTTGTAGTCCTAGGCTTGGGGTCCTCTGTCTATTTACTGTTCAGTGCTTGCAGTCCTAGGCATGGGGTCCTCTGTCTATTTACTGTTTAGTACCTGTATTTCTAGACGTGGCATCCTCTGTCTATTTTCTGTTTAGTACTTGTAGTCCTAGATGTGGCATCCTCTGTCTATTTATTTTCTAGTACCTGTATTTCTAGACGTGGGGTCCTCTCTCTATTAATTTTTTAGTACTTGTAGTTCTAGATGTCGGGCCTCTGTCTATTTACTGTTGAGTGCTTGTAGTCCTAGGCATGTGGTCCACTGTGTATTTATTGTTCAGTTCTTGTAGTCCTGGGTGTGGGGTCCTCTGTCTATTTACTGTTTAGTACCTGCAGTCCTAGCCGTGGGGTCCTCTGTCTATTTATTTTCAGTAGTTGTGGAACTAGACTTGGGGTTATCTGTCGATTTATTGTTTAGTACTTTTCGTCCTAGACGTGGGGTCCTCTGTCTATTCATTTTTTTGTACTTGTAGTCCTAGTTTCGGGTTGTCTGTTCATTTTGTTCTTGTATTTCTAGACTTAGGGGTCCTCTGTCTATTTACTGTTCAGTGCTTGTAGTCCTAGGCTTGGGGTCCTCTGTCTATTTACTGTTCAGTGCTTGCAGTCCTAGGCTTGGGGTCCTCTGTCTATTTACTGTTCAGTGCTTGTAGCCCTAGGCTTGGGGTCCTCTGTCTATTTAGTTTTTTAGTACTTGTAGTCCTAGAAGTGGAATCCTCTGTCTAATTAGTTTTTTAGTAGTTGTAGTCCTAGAAATGGAGTCCTCTCTCTATTAATTTTTTAGTACTTGTAACCCTAGATTCAGGTTGTGTATTTATATTTTTGTACTTGTAGTCCTAGACGTGGGGTCCTCTCTCTATTAATTTTTTAGTACTTGTAGTTCTAGATGTGGGGTCTGCTGTCTATTTAGTGTTCAGTGCTTGTAGTCCTAGATGTGGGGTGCACTGTCTATTTACTGTTCAGTGCTTGTAGTCCTAGGCGTGGGGTCCTCTGACTATTTACTGTTCAGTTCTTGTAGTCCTAGGAATGGGTTCATCTGTCTATTTACTGTTCAGTGCTTGTAGTCCTAGGCGTGGGGTCCTCTGTCTATTTACTGTTCAGTGCTTGTAGTCCTAGGCATGGGGTCATCTGTCCATTTTCTGTTCAGTACTTGTAGTCCTAGACGTGGAGTCTCTGTCTATTTACTGTTTAGTGCCTGTAGTCCTAGATTTGGGGTCCTCTGTGTTTAATTGTTTTTGTACTTGTAGTCCTAGAAGTTGGGTCCTCTGTCTATTTGTTTTTAGTACTTGTAGTCTTAGATTTGGGTCTGTCTATTTATTCTTTTGTACTTGTAGTTCTAGATTCAGGGTTGTCTCTATTTATTTTTTTTGTACTTGTAGTTCTAGATTGGGGGTCCGCTGTCTATTTATTTTTAGTACTTGTAGTTCTAGACATGGGGTCCTCTGTCTATTTATTGTTCAGTACTTGTAGTTCTAGATGGGGTCCTCTGACTATTTACTGTTTAGTACTTTTAGTTCTAGATGTGGGGTCCTCTGTCTATTTACTGTTTTGTACCTGTAGTCCTAGACATGGGGTCCTCTGTCTGTTTTTTAGTACTTGTAGTCCTAGCCGTGGGGTCCTCTGTCTATTTACTGTTTAGTACGTGCAGTCCTAGCCGGGGGGTCCTCTGTCCATTTATTTTTTAGTACTTGTGGCCCTAGACTTGGGGTCATCTGTCGATTTACTGTTTAGTATTTTTAGTCCTAGACGTGGAGTCTCTGTCTATTTATTGTTTAGTACCTGTAGTCCTAGAAATGGGGTCCTCTCTCTATTCATTTTTTAGTACTTGTAGTTATAGTTTCAGGATTGTCTATTTATAATTTTGTACTTGTAGTCCTAGTCTTGGGGTCCTCTGTCTATGTACGGTTCAGTGCTTGTAGCCCTAGGCATGGGGTCCTCTGTCTATTTATGGTTTAGTACCTTTAGTCCTATCCGTTGGGTCCTCTGTCTATTTATTTTTTGTATTTGTAGTCCTAGACTTGGGATCCGCTGTCTCTTTACTGTTTAGTGATTGTCGTCCTAAACATGGGGTCTTCTATCTATTTTTTAGTACTTGTAGTTCTAGGTGTGGGGTCTTCTGTTTTTTTACTGTTTAATACCTTTAGTCCTAGACGTGGGGTCTCTGTCTACTTATTTTCTAGTACCTGTAGTCCTAGACATGGTGTCCTCTCTCTATTCATTTTTTAGTACTTGTAGTTCTAGATGTGGGGCCTCTTTCTATTTATTCTTTTGTAATTGTAGTTCTAGATTCGGGGTTGTCTTTTTAGTCTTTTGTACTTGTAGTTCTAGACGTGGGGTCCCCTGTCTATATACTATTCAGTGCTTGTAGTCCTAGTTGTGGGGTCCTCTCTCTTTTTACTATTCAGTGCTTGTAGTCCTAGGCATGTGGTCCTCTGTCTATTTACTGTTCATGGCTTGTATTCCTAGGCAGGGGGTCGTCTGTCTATTTACTGTTCAGTGCTTGTAGTCCTAGGCATGGGGTCCTCTGTCTATTTATAGTTCAGTGCTTGCAGCCCTAGGCGTGGTGTCCTCTGTCCATTTATTGTTTAATACCTATAGTCCTAGCCATGGGGTCCTCTGTCTATTCATTGTTTAGCACCTGTATTCCTAGCCTCTGACTATTTACTGTTCAGTGCTTCTTTCTATTTATTGTTTAGTACTTGTAATCCTAGGCGTAGAGTCCTCTGTCTATTTACTGTTTTGTACCTGTAGTTCTAGACTTGGGGTCCTTTGTCTATTTATTGTTTAGTACTTGTAGTCCTAGATATGGTGTCCTCTCTATTTATTGTTTAGTACTTTTAGTTCTATACGTGGTATAATCTGTCTCTTTATTGTTTAGTAGCTGTAGTCCTACACATGGGGTCCTCTGTCTGTTTTTTAGTACTTGTAGTCCTAGGTGTGGGGTCCTCTGTCTATTTACTGTTTAGTACGTGTAGTCCTAGCCGTGGGGTCCTCTGTCTATTTATCGTTTAGTACCTGTAGTCCTAGCCATGGGGTCCTCTGTTTTTTGGTACTTGTAGTCCTAGGCGTGGGGTCCTCTGTCTATTTATTTTTTAGTACTTGTAGTCCTAGAAGTGTGGTCTTCTCTCTATTTATTGTTTAGTGCTTGTAGTCCTAGATGTGTGGTCCTCACTCTATTCATTTTTTAGCACTTGTAGTCATAGACGTGGGGTCCTCTCATGATTCATTTTTTAGTACTTGTAGTCCTAGATTCAGGGTTGTCTATTTATACTTTTGTGCTTGTAGTCCTAGGCGTCGGGTCCGCTGTCTATTTACTGTTCAGTGCTTGTAGTCCTAGGAGTGGGGTCCTCTGACTATTTACTGTTCAGTGTTCTTTCTATTTATTTTTTAGTACTTGTGGTCCTAGACTTGGGTCCTCTGTCTATTTACTGTTCAGTGTTGGTAGTCTAGGCTTGGGGTCCTCTGTTTATATACTGTTCACTGCTTGTAGTCCTAGACGTGGGTTCCTCTGTCTATTTATTTATTTGGTACTTGTAGTTCCAGACCTGGGATCCTATGTTCATTTACTGTTTAGTACTTGTAGTCCTAGACATGGCCTCCTCTATACATTTATTGTTTAGTACTTGTAGGTCTAGGCATGGGGTGTCTGTCCATTTATTGTTTAGCACTTGTAGTCCTAGGTGTGGGGTCCTCTCTCTATTTATTATTTTGTACTTGTAGTGCTAGACGGGGGGTCCTCCATCTATTGTTTAGTACTTGTAGTCCTAGACTTGGGGTCCCCTGTCTATTGTTTTGTACTTGGAGTTCTAGACGTGGAGTCATCTGTCTATTTACTGTTTATTTCCTGTAGTCTTAGCTGTGGGGTCCTCTGTCTACGTATTGTTTAGTACTTGTAGTCCTGGCCATGGGATCCTCTCTCTCTTTATTGTTTAGTACTTGTAGTTCTAGATGTTGGGTCCTCTGTGTATTTATTGTTTTGTATATGTTGTCCTAGGCGTGGGGTCCTCTGTCTGTTTATTTTTTTGTACTTGTAGTCCTAGACATGGGATCCACTGTCTATTTATTGTTTTTCACTGGTCATCTTAGACGTGGGGTCCTCTGTCTATTTATTGTTTAGTACTTGTAATCCTACACGTGGGGTACTCTATTTTTTAGTACTTGTAGTCCTAGACATGGTGTCCTCTGTCTATTTATTGTTGAGTCCTTCTGGTCCTAGACGTGGGAACCCCTGTCTATTTATTGTTTAGCACTTGTAGTTCTAGGCGTGCTGTCTCCTGTCTTTTTATTTTTTAGTATATGTACTACTAGACATGGGGTCCTCTCTCTATTTATTGTTTGCACTTGTATTCCTAGATGTGGGGTCCCCTGTCTATTTATTGTTTTTCACTTGTAGTCTTAGACGTGGGGTCCTCTGTTCATTTACGAATTTTTACTTGTTGTTCTAGGCGTTGGGTCCTCTATTTTTTAGTACTTGCAGTCCTAGGCGTCAGGTCCTCTGTTTACTGTTTAGTGCGTGTAGTCCTAAGCATGGGATCCACTGTCTACTTAATGTTTACTACCTGTAGTCCAAGACCTGGGCTCCTATGTTTATGTCATGTTTAGTATTGTAGTCCTAGACGTGGTGTCCTCTGTCTATTTATCATTTAGTATTTGTAGTCTGTGGCATGGGGTCCCCTGTCTATTTATGGTTTAGTACCTGTATTCCTACACGTGGGGTCCTCTCTCCATTTATAGTTTAGTACCTGTAGTCCTAGACGTGGGCTCCTCTGTCTATTTATTGTTTAGTACTTCTAGTCCTAGCCGTGGGGTCCTCTGTCTATTTACTGTTTAGTACCTGTAGTCCTAGACATGGGGTCCTCTGTCTATTTATTGTTTAGTACTTGTAGTCCTAGGCGTGGGGTCCTCTGTCTATTTACTGTTTAGTACTTGTAGTCCTAGACATGGGGTCCTCTGTCTATTATTTAGTACCTGTAGTCCTAGACGTGGGGTTCTCTGTCTATTTTTTAGTACTTGCAGTCCTAGGCGTGGGGTCCTCTGTCTATTTACTGTTTAGTACGTGTAGTTCTAGACATGGGGGTCTATTTATTGTCCACTGTCTTTTTACTGTTTAGTACTTGTAGTCCTAGATGTGGTGTCCTCTGTTCATTTTTTGTTTAGTAGCTTGTAGTTCTAGTTGTCTATTTATACTTTTGTGCTTGTAGTCCTAGGCATGGGGTCCTCTCTCTATTTATTGTTTACTACTTGTAGTCCAAGACATGGGGTCCTCTGTCTATTTATTGTTTAGTACTTGTAGTCCTAGACATGCGGTCCTCTTTCTATTTACTGTTTAGTAATTGTAGTTCTAGGCATGGGGTCCTCTGTCTATTGTTTAGTACTTGTAGTCCTAGACATGGGGTTCTCTGTCTTGTATTTATTGTTTAGTACCTGTAATCCTAGACATGGGGTCCTCTGTCTATTGTTTAGTAATTGTAGTTCTAGACATGGGGTCCTCTGTCTACTTACTGTTTAGTCCCTGTAGTCCTAGATGTGGAGTCCTCTGCTATTTATTGTTTAGTACCTGTAGTCCTAGACGTGGGGTCCTCTGTCTATTTACGGTTTAGTCCCTGTAGTCCTAGTCGTGGGGTCCTCTGTCTATTTACAGTTTAGTCCCTGTAGTCCTAGCCGTGGGGTCCTCTGTCTCTTTATTATTTATCACTTGTAGAGCTAGACGTGCACACTCTTTCTAGTAATTGTTTTGTACTTGGAGTTCTAGGCATGGGGGCTTCTGTCTATTTACTGTTTAGTCCCTGTAGTCCTAGATGTGGGGTCCTCTGTCTATTTACTGTATAGTACCTGTAGTCCTAGCCATGGGGTCCTCTGTCTATTTATTTTTTAGTACCTGTAGTCCTAGCTGTGGGGTCCTCTGTCTATTTATTTTTTAGTGCCTGTAGTCCTAGCCATTGGGTCTTCTGTCTATTTATTTTTTAGTACTTGTAGTCCTAGATTCGGGGTTGTCATTTATATTTTTGTACTTGTAGTCCTAGCCATGGGGTCCTCTGTCTATTTACGGTTTAATACCTGTAGTCCTAGCCGTGGGGTCCTCTGTCTATTTATTTTTTAGTACCTGTAGTCCTAGATTCGGGGTTGTCATTTATAGTCCTTGTAATTCTAGGCCATGTGCTTATAGTCCTCCTCTGTCTATTTATTTTTTAGTACCTGTAGTCCTAGCCATGGGGTCCTCTGTCTATTTATGGTTTAGTACCTGTAATGCTTGTAGTCCTCGATTCGGGGTTGTAATTTATACTTTTGTACTTGTAGTTCTAGACGTGGGGTCCACTGTGTATTTACTGTTCAGTGCTTGTAGTCCTTGGTGTGGGGTCCTCTGTCTATTTACGGTTTAGTACCTGTAGTCCTAGCCGTGGGGTCCTCTGTCTATTTACTGTTTAGTACTTGTAGTCCTAGGCGTGGGGTCCTCTGTGGATTTGCTGTTCAGTGCTTGTAGTCCTAGCCGTGGGGTCCTCTGTCTATTTATGCTTTAGTCCCTGTAGTCCTAGCTGTGGGGTCCTCTGTCTATTTATGCTTTAGTCCCTGTAGTCCTAGCCGTGGGGTCCTCTGTCTATTTATGCTTTAGTCCCTGTAGTCCTAGGCGTGGGGTCCTCTGTCTATTTATGCTTTAGTCCCTGTAGTTCTAGGCGTGGGGTCCTCTGTCTATTTACGGTTTAGTACCTGTAGTTCTAGCCGTGGGGTCCTCTGTCTATTTATGGTTTAGTACCTGTAGTGCCAGACTTGGGGTCCTTTGTCTATTTATTGTTTAGTACTTGTAGTCCTAGATTCTGGGGTTCTCATTTATACTTTTGTTCTTGTAGTTCTAGACGTGGGGTCCACTGTGTATTTACTGTTCAGTGCCTGTAGTCCTAGGCTTGGGGTCCTCTGTCTATTTACGGTTTAGTACCTGTAGTGCTAGACTTGGGGTCCTTTGTCTATTTATTGTTTAGTACTTGTAGTTCTAGACATGGGGTCCTCTATCTATTTACTGTTCAGTATTTGTAGTCCTAGACATGGGGGTCCTCTTAAAATTTATTGTTCAGTACTTGTACTTCTAGGCCTGGGGACATCTGTTTATTTGTTGTTTAGTACTTGTAATTCCAGGCGTGGTATTCTCTGTCTATTTATTGTTTAGTACTTGTGGTCCTAGGCGTGGGGTCTCTGTCTATTTATTGTTTAGTACTTGTAGTCTTATGCTTGGGTTCCTCTGTTTATTTATTGTTTAGTATTTGTAGTCCTAGGCATGGGGTCCTCTGTGTATTTATCTTTTAGTACTTGTAGTTCTAGGCATGGGGTCCTCTGTCTATTTAATTTTTAGTAATTGTAGACCTAGGCATGGTGTCCTCTATTTATTATTTAGTACCTGTAGTTCCAGGCGTGGGGTCTTCTCTCTATTTATTGTTTAGAACTTGTAGTTCTAGGCATGGGGTCCTCTGTCTATTTATTGTTTAGTACTTGCAGTTCTAGGCGTGGGGTCCTCTGTCTATTTAGTATTTAGTACTTCTAGGCGTGGGGTCCTCTCTCTATATTTATCTTTTAGTACCTGTAGTTCCAGGCATGGGGTCCTCTCTCTATTTATTGTTTAGTACTTGTAGTTCAAGACGTGGGGTCCTCTGCCTATTTACTGTTTAGTACTTGCAGTCCTAGGCTTGGGGTCCTCTGTCTATTTATTGCTTATTACATGTAGTGCTAGACGTTGGGTCTTTGGACTATTTATTGTTTAGTACTTGTAATCCTACATGCGGGGTCCTCTGTCAATTTATTGTTTAGTACTAGTAGTCCTCTGCTCAGGTTCCTCTGTTTATTTATTGTTTAGTACTTGTGGTCCTAGGTGTGGGGTCCTTTGTTAATTTATTATTTAGTACTTGCAGTCCTAGACGTGGGGTCTTTGGTCTATTTATTGTTTAGTACTTGTCTTTCCAGACCAGGGGTCCGCTTATTATTTATTGTTTAATATTTGTAATCCTAGGCATGGGGTGTCTATTTATTGTTTTATTACTGGTAGTCCTAGGTGTGAGGTCCTCTGTCCATTTATTGTTTAGTACTTGTAGTGCTAGACATGGGGTCCTCTGTCTATTTTTTGTTTCGTACTTGTATTTCTACACATGGGATCCACTGTCTATTATTTAGTACTTGTAGTTCTAGATGTGGGGTCCTCTGGTTATTTATTGTTTAGTACTTGTAGTACTAGACATGGGGTCCTCTGTGTATTTATTGTTTAATACTTGTAGTCCTAGGCGTGGGGTCCTCTGTTTATTTATTGTTTAGTTCTTATAGTCCTAAATGGGGGGGGCTCTGTATATTTATTGTTTAGTACTTGTGGTCCTAGGTGTGGGGTCCTCTGTTAATTTATTATTTAGTACTTGCAGTCCTAGAAATGGGGTCTTCAGTCTATTTATTGCTTAGTACTTGTCTTTCTAGACCAGGGGTCCGCTTACTATTTATTGTTTAATATTTATAACCTAGGCGTGGGGTCTTCTATTTATTGTTTATTACTTGTAGTCCTAGGTGTGGGGTCCTTTGCTATTTATTGCTTAGTACTTGTAGTTAGTACTTGGGGTAGCTTACTATTTATTGTTTAGTACTTCTATGCTGGGGTTCCTCTGTTTATTTATTGTTTGTACTTATAGTTCTAGATGTGGGGTCCTCTGTTTATTCATTTTTTAGAACTTGTAGTCCTAGACGTGGGGTCTTCTATTTTTTGTTTAGTACTTGCAGTCCTAGACGTGGGGTCCTCTGTCTATTTTTTGTTTAGTGCTTGCAGTCCTAGACATGGGGTCCTCTGTCTATTTTTTGTTTAGTGCTTGTAGTCCTAGACGTGGGGTCCTCTGTCTATTTTTTGTTTTGTACTTGTATTTCTACACATGGGGTCCTCTGTCTATTATTTAGTACTTGTAGTTCTAGATGTGGGGTCCTCTGGTTATTTATTGTTTAGTACTTTTAGTCCTAGATGTGGGGTCCTCTATTTATTTTTTAGTACTTGTAGT
>JAEOAD010000177.1:0-13798 GCA_036365145.1 Orientallactaga sibirica | reverse complement strand
ACTGTACAGTATGTCCTAGCTCCTCTTTCGTAAGTACCTCAATTTTAAGGGAAAGATACACTGTAGACTCAGCAAGGAGTACTTCTTTCCTCATTAATATTTTCATCCATGTTATTCTATGTACTGCTGAGAATATATACGCACAGAAACTAGTGATCCGAGAACACTCTTCTTCGCATGCACGGACATCTCTATATTTTTGTTCATGGAAATAACGGACCAATCCTCAGTAAACTTACAAAACAAGACAAAAATCATCAGCCTTGGTCCATGACTCCTGAGAGAAAGGTTCACAGGCTATTTTCATAAGATGTGTGTGATAAGCACTATGCTTTAAAAATATAACCGAATGCTTAATGATTAATCTATCAATACGAAAGTATAGCCATTCAAATTTACATATATTTTCTCACTCAAGCCAAACATGTTTTGGCACTCTTTTTAACTCATTAATTAAAACAGTGGAGTAGGGTTATAGGTTGTATTTTTCAACTGTCACTCATTTGTATAGCAGTTCATTAATCTGCATTACTTGTATTAAACTTTTATTTGCTTTCAATTTTTCTTTTTATCTGACTTTCTCATTGAATTCAATATAATTGTTTTTCTGTTATTTTAACTTGAAATGGTAAGCAAGAGCATGATAACAAATGGATTTCATAGTTTCCCAAATATATCCTTTGTAAAGACATGTTTGATGTTATACATTTAAGCTTATGTTACCTAGATTTATTATAATAGTGTTAGCCCAATAAGATTTCATAATGTGCAAATTAGATCCTACAGATTATTTATTTATTTGTTTTTTCCAGGTAGGTCTCACACTAGTCCAGGTTGACCTGGAATTCACTCTGTAGTCTCAGGGTGGCTTGAACTCACCATGATCCTCCTACCTCTGCCTCCCGAGTGCTGGGATTAAAGGCGAGCACCACAATGCCCAGCTAAATTATTTTTTTGAAAAGGAAACAAATTATAGGCATTTCATAGTGATGGTTTATTGTATATGCTTTGGGTACAATGAAGGTTATTTTAAATGGATAAGTTTTCCTTTCTCTTCACATCTAATAATATTACCAGTTGTATTTGTCAATTCTCTAATTTTCTTCAAAATAATATCTTTATTATTTACCCTGTTAGAGAAATAACTCTATCTTAAGTGATGAAGAAGTGTGGCTATAGAGTAGAATACAGCAAACCCTGAGTGCCAACTAGGTGCACAGCTCTGAGAAAATGGTCCTTTTAATTTAGAAAGAATCTGTTTTCAGTAGACACAAAGAGAATAATAAGGAAATGCATTCATTAACAACTTCAAAAGTATGACTGAAATGGAAGAATTTTTTAGTATTTATTAAATATGCTTTAAAAACACAAATGCAAGTAGTTGCTTTCTCCCTGAAATTTTTTCATCCTGCTCTTCAATCTGTGAAGAAATAGTCCAGAATTAGAGAAACCAAAGCTATGCTGACCAAGGTGATACATGTTTGTAATGCTAGCACTATGGAGGATGAGGCAGGGAGACTGCCCACAGTTCAGCAAGGCCAGTCTGAGCTACATAGCAAGTATCACACCAGCCAAAGAAAGAAGCAAGACCTTGTCTCAAAATAAAACAGATAAACTAAAACAACCAAAGCATGTTACAAAGATAGTGGTTTTCTCTAAGTTTTCTCTGATATAACTTATTCATATTTTTATCTACAAGACTAACCTCTTGACACAGCTTGGACAGGTTTTATGAAATACTGATTCTATCTTGAATGTCTGAAACAAGTATTGCACTAATATGGATGACCAGCCAGATCACATTTAATGCTGTCTTCCAGGTTTCAGGGATTTTTGTTTGTTTGTTTGTTTTTGTTTGTTTGTTTGTTTGTTTTGCATGTGTGTTTTTGAATCAGGCTTCACAGAAATTTAGAGTACATAAGGAAAAATACATGTTCTGCTACTTAACTAATTCCATTATTCAGGAGTAGATAAGACCATATGATGGCTGATGCTTTTTGCTTTTCTTCCTCCTACTTCTTTCAACCTGTTGGAATTTAAGCATTTTATTTTTTATTAAATACCAACTCAGAGAGTGGTTAGAAAATAACACAAAAAAGAAAAAGAAAAATCTCAATCTCTCTTCACTTTCTCCCTCTGCCTCATTATCTTAACTCTTCTGTTAGAGATTGCTGTAGATAACTGAGAAGAGGGCCAGTTATGGTGGTGCATGTCTTTAATCTCAGCACTTGGTAGGCAGTGGTAGGAGGATTGCCATGAGTTCGAGGTTACCCTGAGAATGCATAGTGATTTCAGGTCAGCCTGTGCTAGAGTGAAAAAAAATAAGTAAGAAGAGCTGGAGATGACTCAGTGGTTAAAGGCCCTTGCTTGTAAAGCCTGTTGGCCTATATTTTTCCCCGATACCCAGGTAAAGCCAAATGCACATAGTGACACATATATCTGAAGTTTATTTGTAGAGCGAGAGACCCTGGCATGCCCATTCACACACTCTTTTTTTCTCCTTTATTTATTTATATTATTCTGATTTTACATTCATAGTATTGGTTCCATTGTCCTCCTCCCTGTTCTCCCACTTTCAAAGGGACCTCATCAATGGGGAATGTGGGTTGTGCATTGAGGTTAGTCAAGAGTTCTGGGATGTAGGCCCCAGTCTCTGTGCATAATGCCCCAACTTGTGACTCTAACAATCTTTCCGCCTTTCTGGAACTTATATGTAGGCATGGGATGGGATGCAACAGAACCACATGTGTCTTCTTGAGTATGGGAAGTTATTACTGGTAATACACACAGAAATTTTCTGATTCGTTATCACTGGTATTGGTGCTGTGATAAAAAAAATGTTGACTAAAAATAAATCGTGTGGGCTGGAGAGATTGTTCAGTGGTTAATGTGCTTGCCTGTGAAGCCTAAGGGTCCAGGTTTCATTCCTCACATAAGCCAAATAAACAAAGTAGCACATGCATCTGGAGTTTGTTTGCAGTGGCTGAAGGCTCTGGTGTGCCCATTTGCTCAACAAATCTGCCCTTTTCTCTCTCTCTCTCTCAAAAAATAAAATAAAATAAAATAAAATGCAAGATATAAATTTTAAAATTGCACATTTTGAAAATAATACTTACAAGTAGGGAACTCATGTAAAGTAGGTAGTATGTCAGGGTCCTTGACTCAAGAAAACTAGAGTATTTATTACTAACTTTAGGGAACTGATACTGAAAATACAGATCCTACCATTCAAATTGACCATTATTTCAGCAAACTGGTAAATGTCTATGTGAGCTCATTTCTAAGAAACGCTTCTCAGGGGACTCTGCACTGGGGATTGGTGGGTTTCCTATCTGTGAAGTGCAAAGTAAAAGGTAGCAAAATATGGAACATTCTATATTTATTTCCTAGTAAGTAAAAACCATTATGTTTTCATGAAGTAGGAAAGATTCCAGATGATCCCGGGTTCCTTTAGGGAAATATTTAAATATGTTAGTTCCAGGAATTAAGTCCGAATCTTCTTCAGGATGAATTTCCAATTCTTCCTATTATTTGGTATCAATTATGTGTTCAGGTCCCTTCAACATAGTTATCACCCCCCTCCCATGTGCTGATCACATCCTATTAGGACAGTGTTCCATATTAATAACTTGAGCAATTGATGTTGTTAACACTGCAATGCTTAATGAAACATTGTGAATTCATCAAGAAGAGAAGGCAATAAAAAATATGCATCATTCTCTTCCATAAATCTATGAAACTTCAGAAAATGCTATGCACTATGCAAAGAGATAAATAGGACAGGCCAAATATCTAATGACCTTCCTCACAGCCCTTGCAATGGAAGTGGCTAAAAGAAGATCGATAAAAGAATTGATTGATCTTATAAGTAAACTAATTATGATGTGTTGGCTGATTTCATTTGGAAGGAAGCAGGACCATCATATGTATTAGCAGTCACTGCATAGATAGATATAAAGTGCTTCCAGGTAGAACAAATTTGTGCAGTAGTGCTCAAAGGGACATTGGGTGTCTCAAAAGAGACTGACGACTTGACCTTTGGCATTTAGGTGGTAAAGCTATTAACTAAATAGAAATAAAATAGAAAATGGCAGATTTGATGAAGGTGATGACTGGAAACAGTTGGCAATAGACATGAAAAGATTTACCTATGGTTTATGAAAAGAAAGTAAATGACACATAACACTTAGGTTATCTCATGGTGATTGCTGATACCATGAGAACACTTGAGAGAATATGTGGCATGCAAAGGGAAGAGGATTTATCAAATACTGTTCTTTTGAGGTGGCAAGCAGAGGAAAGTACTTTTGGCACACATAAAGATATTGCAAAAACAAACTAAATCAGAAGCTTTATGAGTTAATATATGTCAAATGTGTCTAGGAAAAAACAAATAAAGCCATGTTGTTGTTTAAACTCTCATCAAAATACAGGAACAGGTGGACATCTGTAAAATGTTTTGTGATCCAGTGAATTAGTTTACCTCAGACACAGCCACCTCTTTTAGGACTTCTATGCAACTCTGCAAAACAATCTCAGGCTTGTGACATTTCATGGACCAATTTTCATTGTCGACTCTGCTTATTTCAACTCGCCTCTGTCTATTGATTGGTTAAGTTTCTAGTCCAAGCAGGATAATTACAGGAATTCATGTTTGGATGAGATGTTTCAGTGCTTTTGTTTCATGGAATATTATTTCAATAGGTGCTGGGCAACATACTGTATGCAGTCAAAATTACTGCTTTGGCTGGCATTGTGTATTTATTTTTATTGTTTGAATGCCAACAAAATGTCAGTCAACCCTCAGTGGATCACACAGTTTTCCATGGCAGCATAATAGAGATGAAAGTGAGTGAGAGGAAGGGTCAGAACCCTTGGTTTGAAACTCTACTGACATCCTCTATGGACCCTTACTTCTTTATTGCAATGTTCTTGTCCTTGTGTTTCAGTGACTGTGACTTAAAAAAAAATTTTTTTGTAAGCCACCTCACTTTCTCTTTGGAGGTAATTCTATACAGATTAATAAATTAATTAACTGCGTGGTGTTAAGCAAGTTGATGAGAATGTTTTCTAGTTTGTATAATGGAGCCTGTCGATATCCACTCTGGCTCTCTCACCTGTTCTCATGCACATCATATAAGACAAGCCTCTTAAGAGCTTTGTCAATCCTGAAAGTGTTGTGTAGTTTCAAAGAATTATTTTCAATATTAGAAAATAGGTAAAATATGGACAAGTATAATGTTAACATGATTTAACTTTCACCTTCCCTCTTATAAAGAGGTAGTCTCCTGCTATAGAGTTTAATGCTGGAGTATTACTTCTGCCCACTTGTAATCAAAACCTGGCACAGGTCCTGTCTGCTCAATATGTACTATCCATGTATGTCCTTCTTTCAAATGACATGTATTTCATTTCCTTATTTCATATGCTTCCTCAGATTTCCAAAGAAATAGTTAGCAAATTAATGAATTCATGATGACATCTGTTCCTTGCTCTATTCAAACATGGGAACACAAAGAGGAGGTCTTGCTCCTTCACTTAGGACACTGCTTGATGGGAATGGCAGAGAAATAGGAAGAAATTTATCTAATAGATATCAAGAATGTAAATCATATGTACAGTGGGCTGCTGGAACCACAAAGGCAAACTGACTACACGTGAGAGAATGTTTGCCAGAGACCTAATACCTGAAAATGATTGTGAGGACTCTGTGGGTGGGAGAGAATAGAATTCTAGGTGGTAGTAGCCAAGCAAGGGTAGAAATTATGCTTTGGGGAAAAGAAGCATTTTGGTATATCTGAAAAATCGTGTATCAGAGAAAGAAAAGCAAGATGTAAGTGTGACAATAAATCTGAGGTCATATAATGAAGGGCTTGTATGTGATGGAGAAGCGATCATGACTTGTTAATAGGCCTTAACATGATTAGATTTAAAGTCCGAATTATAGCAGTGAGTAGTTGGATTGTAGGCAAAGAAAGCACTTAGGAGGCTGCGGTAAAATCCAGGCAAGGATCAGAAATATCTTCACAATGGGAAATTTGAAAAGATATTAAGATGTAGAATCTGCAGTATTAAGTTATCCCTTGGCTACAGTATAGGAATAAACAGAATGTTTCAAGAGTATTGGATTTGGGGGCTTGGTTGAACTTACGAATGCATCATGAAAAGTGTAAGATACAAGAGACAATCCTCAGTGTGTTGAGATGAGTTCAGGTTTGGATTTTTCAGTTTAAGTTCCTATGGGATATCTGGGTAAAACTATTCAAAACTTATTCATATATGGAAGGAAAGATAGTGAATAGATGCATGGAATATGTATATTTATATATATTACATAGAGAGATAGATAATATATGGTAGATAGATAGAGAGAATATGGTGTCTGTTGATATCACCACCCTGAAAGAGAGCGCTGTGTATTCTCCTCAGGCCCAGTGACCAAGAAGAGTTAGTAAGTTAGTTTTAAATCAAACCCAAGGCAAGGAACCTACAATATAAGCAGACTGGGAGTATAGGGAATTGAATCCTCACCTGAACTTTAATTCCATGCTAAGAGATGAAATAAAAACTTACCTGGACTAGTGAAATCCATGACGTGCTGGCAGACAAAGATTGCAAAGTGACAGCGATCAATCACTAGTGTGTTCATGTTGGATTTTTGCAGAAAACGATTCTTCTACCAAAGCCAAGTCCCTCATCAAATGTATGGAGCATGAAAAGCAACAAAGCACATTTTGAGTTAGCGGTGATGCTTCCCCCCCCACAAAAATAAATAAAACAGTGTATTTTTATAGAAATAAAGCAAAGGGACTCAAACATAAGCAGCTGGGTGTGGTCATGAATGCCTGCAATCCCAGCACTCTAGAGACTGAAGCCTCAGGATCATAATAGCCAGCCCAGACTATTAGTGGAAAAACCTTTCTCAAAAAAGGTTAAATGGGATAAAGGAAGGAACAAAATCTATAAGGTATAAATAGGATATAGTGGAATAAAAAGAAAACAAGACGACTTATTAGTAAAGACAAAATAGGAATTGTAAGACATATGTAGAAATATGGTTTATGCCATATGTAAAATATTAGCATATAGCATACAATCTGATGTGCATATTCCAATGAAAAAAATCAAACGATAGACTAGATCTCCCTCATGAGGGGGATCAGTGAAGAATCCTGGTTTTAAACAAAATGAAGACATGGAACAAGAGCTGAGGAGTATGGTACCATAGTAGACAAAAGGAAGTTTCAAGTACATATAATAAACATTTCAAAAGAGAGTAAGGAGATTTTTTAGAAAGCCAGTAGGGAAGATATGATGGCTAAATTTCCAAAACATGTAGTGTGCGTGCGTGCGTGCGTGCGTGCGTGTGTGTGTGTGTGTGTGTCTGCACCCTCCCTGGGCTTTGGGAAGGCATGACTGGGACACGATGTCAAGTGTGTATATTGGAAATTGCCAGAGGGGAGCTGAGTGGACATCATTGCTGCTCTCTGTGTTTGGTCCTATGAAGGCAGGCCAGCTTCTCCTCAGTGAACCTGAAGCTGTTTGCTACACCCCCATCATTGCCTGAGGGGGAAAATGGAGGAAAATAGATCTGAGCACTAAAGACTGCTTTCAGAACTACATAGCTAGAGATAGCTAAGTCATAGACAAGGCTTTTGATATTAAGGACTGAAGAGCTTTACACATTTTAAGAATGCTTCCTAGGCTAAGAAGAGGAAATCATCTTCCATGATTCTTCCAAAACTCTTGGTACCTAAGATTAAAGACCCTCTATGTCAGATGAGTCTTCTGTTTTTGCAAACACCTGTATTACCGTGTTGATATTAAAATTTCATAACGAATCCCAGTTGCCCTTTCATGAATACGATTCTATATTTTATTTTTATTTATTTATTGACTTGAGAGGAGGAGAGAGAACTAGGCAGATAGAGTGAGAGAAAGAGAATGGGCGTGCCAGGGCCTCCAGCCACTGCATATGAATTCCAGATGCATGCACCACCTTGTGCACCTGGTTTATGTGGGTCTGGGGAGTTGAACCTGGGTCCTTTGGCTTTGCAGGCAAGGGCCTTCACTGCGAAGCCATCTCATCTCTCCACCTCTATGCATGCATTCTATTTAAAACAACAATCCAAATGAAGGAATATATTTTACTAGAATTAAATAATCAACATTAATACATAGTGATTAATAATAAAACATTCCTCAAATTATATTACAAAGTGATGTTTGGGGAAGGCATTAATGGAAGTATATTGCTCTGTTTTCTTGGGAACAATGGGCACTATTAAAGGGAAGTTTATGGTAAGCTACCAATGAGCCCCACCTGGTCAAGTTTTGCCATGTCAACTTTTAATGTCTAGTTCGAAATACAAAAAATATATATGCATTTTGATCTGGTGATCATATATCTTTCCTGGAAAGGAAAAGTATAAAAAGAATTGAGGGTTCATTGTGCTGTGTGTCTTACTAAGTGTGCTATGCTAAACACATCAAGATCACACTGTATGTAATCATTTTAGGAGATATACAACACACACATGTACACACCAAAACCTAGGCTCCATTTGTTACTATGGATCTTTAAATATAGGTCTAATTATTCCATTCCTACCTATGCATAGCTTCTGCCTTTCATTGCCTTAGAACTCCCACTGAAAATGCATGACATTTCTGTGTACTAATGACATCGGAAAACTATTAAAGAACATAGCCTGATGACAATAATCTGTGTTTAGTCAGAGTAATGCACAGAATGGTAAGTCAGTCAAAGGTACATATTACCATCACTCCATTCATGCACATGGAAATTATCTCAAAAGAAATGGCAGATTAGTGGTGCTTGACTCTAGGCTTGATGTTAAGAGAGAGGGGAAGTTGAGGGGCTAACTTCACTTCCCCTTTTATCGTATGTATACAGACAGAAACCATCACAAAAACAGAACGCTTAATGATTAATCTATCAATATGAAAGTATGGCCATTCAAATTTATATATATATTTACTCTCTCAAGCCAAACCAGTTTTGGCATTCATTGTAACTCATTAATTAAATGAGTGCAGTAGGATTATAGGTTGTATTTTTCAACTGTCAGTCATTTGTATAGCACTTCATTAATCTGTATTACTTGTAATACACTTTTATTTTTTTCAATTTTTCTTTTTATCTGACTTTCTCATTGAATTCAATATAATTGTTTTCTGTTATTTTAACTTGAAATGGTAAGCAAGAACATGATAACAAAGTAATTTCATAGTCTCCCCCAAATATCCATTTCTAAAAACATGTTTGATGTTGTACATTTAAGCTTATGTTACCTAGATTTATTATAATAGTGTCAGTCAATAAAACTTCATAATGTGCAAATTAGAACTTATAATTTATTCATTCATTCATTCATTTATTTTGTTTTTTTTTTCCAGGTAGGGTCTCACACTAGTCCAGCTGACCTGGAATTCACTCTGTAGTCTCAGGGTGGCCTTGAACTCACAGTGATCCTCCTACCTCTGCCTCCTGAGTGCTAGGATTAAAGGCAAGCACCACCATGCCCAGCTAAATTTTTTATTTTTTTGAATAGAAAACAAATGATAGGCATTTCATAGTGATGGTTTATTGTATCTATTTTGGGTACAATGAAGGCTATTTTAAATGGATAAGATTCCCTTTCTCAGCCGGGCGTGGTGGCGCACGCCTTTAATCCCAGCACTCGGGAGGCAGAGGTAGGAGGATCACCGAGAGTTCGAGGCCATCCTGAGACTACATAGTTAATTCCAGGTCAGCCTGGACCAGAGTGAGACCCTACCTTGACCCCAAAAAAAAAAAAAAAAAAAAAAAAAAAAAAAAAGATTCCCTTTCTCTTCAAATCAGTTATATATGTCAATTCTCTAATTTTCTTTACAATAATATCTTTATTAATTACTCCGTTAGTGAAATAACTCTATCGTAAGTGATGAAGAAGTGTGGCTATAGAGTAAAATACAGCAAACACTATGTGCCAGCTACGTGCACAGATCTGAGAAAATGGTCCTTTTAATGTAGAAAGCATCTGTTTTCAGTAGACACAAAGAGAATAAGTAATAAGGAAATGCATTCATTATCAACTTCAAAAGTATTATTGATATGGAAGAATTTTTAGTATTTATTAAATATGCTTTAAAAACACAAATGCAAGTAATCGTTTTCTCCCTGAAATTTTTTCATCCTGCCCTTCAATCTGTGAAGAAATAGTCCAGAATTAGAGAAACCAAAGCTATGCTGACCAAGGTGATACATGTTTGTAATGCTAGAACTACGGAGGATGAGGCAGGAGACTGCCCACTGTTCAGCAAGGCCAGTCTGAGCTACATAGCAAGTATCACACCAGTCAAAGAAAGAAAGCAAGACCTTGTCTCAAAATAAAACAGATAAACTAAAACAACCAAAGCATGTCAGAAAGATAGTGGTTTTCTCTACGTTTTTCTCTCTGATATAACTTATTCATATTGTTATCTATAAGACTAACCTCTTGACACAGCTTGGACAGGTTGTATGAAATACTGATTCTATCTTGAATGTCTGAAGCAAATATTGGACTAATATGGATGACCAGCCATATCACATTTAGTGCTGTCTTCTAGGTTTTAGGGATGTTTGTTTGTTTGTTTGTTTGTTTGTTTGTTTTGAATGTGTGTTTTTGAATCAGCCTTCAAAGAAATGTGGAGTTCATAAGGAAAAATACATGTTCTGCTACTTAATCCATACCATTATTCAGGAGTAGATAAGTCCATATATAGATGGTTGATGTTTTTTTGCTTTTCTTCCTCCTGCCTCTTTCAAGCTGTTGGAATTGAAGAATTTTATTTTATTTTATTTTATTTGTTTGTTTTTTGTTTGTTTTTCGAGGTAGGGTCTCACTCTGGCCCAGGCTGACCTGGAATTAACTATGTAGTCTCAGGGTGGCCTGGAACTCAGGGAATCCTCCTACCTCTGCCTCCCGAGTGGTGGGATTAAAGGCATGCGCCACCACGGCCAGCTATTTTTTTAATTAAAATAAAACTCAGAGAGTGGTTAGAAAAGAACGCAAAAAAGAAGAAAAATATCAATCTCTCTTCACTTTCTCCCTCTGCGTCATCATCTTAACTCTTCTGTTAAAGGTTGCTTTAAGAAAACTGGGAAGGGGGCCAGGCATGGTGGTGTGCGCCTTTAATCCTAGCAGTTGGGAAGTAGAGGTAGGAGAATTGCCATGAGTTTGATGCCACCCTGAGAATGCATAGTGATTTCCAGGTCAGACTTGGAAGAGAACTTGCTTTCCTGAGGATCGTGTAAAAGAAATTAAAACACTGGAGATGAGCTCGAGCTAAAAGAGAATGGGCTATGTATTTCCCAAATACTGCCTATGGCAAATTCCTCAAGCTCACCTCGTGGAATCCCAAACCCAACCCGCTAGAGATGAGGGGCCCTAGAGAGAAAAGGGGCTTTGGCTCACACAAATTGGCATGATATGAAAAGTCAGCAAAAACCACTGGGTGGCAGCGTGGTGTTCAGCTCTGTAGTGGCTGCCCCTGACCCTGTAGCTGGGGCTGAGCCCATCTGTCACCCCTTCTGAGTGGCTGGTAACAAGTGTCGCCATGCAAAATACCTCAGTGGGTGGGGGCCTTATGTCACTCAGGCCGGGGCAGGGGTCTGGCAAACTTCCAAGGGCTCCAGCCCAGGCTCCCACTGGCCAGCTAAGAGTCAGACACTCAGGGAAGAACCCAATCCCACTCCTCCCCTTCCCAAAAGCGGAGCCAAGCCCAGCTCCTTGAATGCAACTCCCTCATCCCAGGGCTCTTCCTCCATCACTGTTCACTGCCAAAGCTCTGTCCAGAGGGGCAAGCAATGGCCCAGCTTTGGGCACCAGGGCAGGACTTTAGGCCTCTACAGGTGTTAGGCTGAGTGACCCTCAGGGCATTTGGGGATGGGTTGGGTGGGGAGGCCCTCTGGAGACAATCAGTAACAACAGGGCTCCCTGAAGGAGGGGACTGACCTTCCAGGGAGAGGGCCCCTGAGGCTGTTGTGCTCTTAGGGAGAGAGGGAGGGGGGGGGGCCTGTGGAGATGAATTCCTGTCTGGTGACTGCCCCTCAAACAGGGCAGCAGGAACAGCAAAGGGGAGGATTTGAGGATGTTACCTGTTTGATCACTGCCCGAAAGCTGGCACTGGCCAACTTTTGTGATTATCAGGCCTAGAAGTTGCAGGACTGGTGGAAGAGGACAGGGGAGGGGGCCAGGGCTGGAGCGCGCTCGCCCGTGCTGCCCTCCCCCGCCCGCGCCCGTGGCCTCTCTCCCGAGGGACCGCCCCCGCGCCGCGCTCTCGCTCCCCCTCCCTCCTCAGGCACTCTCCGCGTGCGCAGGGCGGGGGATGCCTCGCGACTCCAACCGGAGAGGCTGGACTTGCCCAGTGTCCTCGGGGCTCCAGACCAAGAGCTCGCCTGAGGGCAGCACAGTCTCCTCAGCCTGCTAGTCAGTGTAGCCTGCTATGCCCGCCCAGGTGTTTGGCATCGGCTCGGACCCAGACTGCCAGCCGCTGGTGGCTGGCAGCGCCAGACCACGGCCCTCCTCAGCGGAAACCGGGCGCCCAGAAGCCCGAGCACAGCGCAGGCCAAGAAGAGCCCAGGCCGTTGGCGGCGCGGAGGAGAGGCCCGAGGTGAACCCACCGGGGCCCCAAAGAAGGGGTGCTGTGGGCGTCGTGGCTGTGGCAGCGGCTGTCCCTGCTCGCTCTTCTGTCAGAAGAGACAAGCCCCTGAGCACGAGAAATCCAATGCCTGCCGGTGTGTCCACAGCCTGAGGAAAGGCTAGACCAGCTGTGACAAAAACAAGGTAAAGAAAGGTCTTTCCCGGGTCCAGCTCTGGCTCCAGAAGAGGTGCACAAGGAGACAAGGTGGGAAGGGGCTTTTGTCTTTTGACATATCCCCCCTTAGATTGGAGGACGGTGGAGGAGTTGGGGCGGCCATGTCAGGGGAGTGTGAAGCCCAGCTTGTGCGGATGAGGCTGCCTAGCCAGTGTGCATGTGAAGGTGATGGCTTTCTCGCCTTTATCACTGTAATGGGCTTGCTGCAATGAAACTGCCCTGGGACAGGTGCAGAGACCCAAAGCGTATCGTTAACTCCTCTGTTAAAAGTTGCTTTAAGATAACTAAGAAGAGGGCCAGGCGTGGTGGCACACGCCTTTAAACCCACCACTCGGGAGGCAGAGGTAGGAGGATTGCCATGAGTTCGAGGCCACCCTGAGAATGCATAGTGATTTCCAGGTCAGCCTGTGCTAGAGTGTGACACCGTACCTCAGAAAAAAAATAAGTAAGAAGAGTTGGAGATGACTCAGTGGTTAAAGGCCCTTGCTTGTAAAGCCTGTTGGCCTAAGTGTGCTTCCCCAATACCCAGGTAAAGCCAAATGCACATAGTAACACATATATCTGAAGTTTAGTTGTAGAGCGGGGACCCAGGCATGCCCATGCACACACTCTTTCTCTTTCTCTCTACTCACAAATAATTTTTAAAGTATTCCAAAACGACAACAAAGAAGGTTTAGAATATTGTAAAATAATGAAGTTCTAGAAATAATTCTGAATTTCATTTATCATTATTTTCCATTAGACCTTACAATGACCAAACCTGGTTTCAGACCTACATTTGTTTTAGAGTTGTCAAGTAATGCATAGTAATATGACCTTTAAACAAAACCATAAGAAAAATTTCGCTTTAAGCTTTCAGATTTTTAAATGATGGGCTTATATAATGGGATTGTGATTTATTACTTCTCAAAAACAATTACCATGTTTCATTGTA
>JAEOAD010001971.1:0-13974 GCA_036365145.1 Orientallactaga sibirica | reverse complement strand
AAGTGATACTACTAATTTGTACATCTTCTTATATTACACTAACTAGAAATGTTTGAAGTTGCTGCACTAAACCTTCTTCAGAGGGGGAAAGCAACCGATTCCTACAACCGAATCCAACTTATTTCACACAGCAGTTTTGGGCAATGAAGATGTATGTTTTCAAACAAACTGCTTTAGAAATGAAGTGATACTACTTAAGTTTTACATCTTGTTAGACTACACTAAGTAGAAAAGTTTGAACTTGCTGCACTAAACCTTCTTCGTAGGGAAAGCAACTGATCCCTAGAACCTAACTAGCTTATTTCACAGTACAGTGTTCGCAATGAAGATGTTTGTTTTCTTAAAAAGAAACTACTTTAGAAATGAAGCGAAACTAGTAAGTTGTACATCTTGTTAGACTACAAAACAGGGAAGGTTTGACGTTGCTGCACTTAACCTTCTTCGTAGGAAAGCAACTGATTGCTACAACCGAACTAACTTATTTCACACAGTACAGTTTTCGCAATGAAGAAGTATGTTTTCTAAACAAACTGCTTTTTAGAAATGTAGCAATACTACTAAGTTGTACATCTTGTTAGACTACACTAACTAGAAAAGTTTGAACTTGCTGCACTAAACCTTCTTCGTGAGCAAAGCAACTGATTCCTAGAACCGAACTAGCTTATTTCACACAGTACAGTGTTCTGAAATGAAGATGTATGTTTTCTAAACAAACTACTTTAGAAATGAAGTGATACTACTAATTTGTATATCTTCTTAGATTACACTAACTAGAAATGTTTAAGTTGCTGCACTAAAACCTTCTTAGTAGGAAACAATTGATTCCTACAACCGAACTAACTTATTTCACACAGTACAGTTTTCGCAATGAAGATGTATGTTTTCAAACAAACTGCTTTAGAAATGTAGCTATACTACTAAGTTGTACATCTTGTTAGACTACACTAACTAGAAAAAGTTTGAACTTGCTACACTAAACCTTCTTCAGAGGGAAAGCACCTGATTCCTAGAACCAACTAGCTTATTTCACACAGTATAGTGTCTGAAATGAAGATGTTTGTTTTCTAAAGAAACTACTTTAGAAATGAAGCGAAACTAGTAAGTTGTACATCTTGTTAGACTACACAAACAAGGAAGGTTTGAAGTTGCTGCACTTAACCTTCTCCGTAGGAAAGCAACTGATTCCTAGAACCGAACTAGCTTATTTCACAGAGTACAGTGTTCGAAATGAAGATGTTTGTTTTCTAAACAAACTACTTTAGAAATGAAGTTTATTACTAATTTGTACATCTTCTCTAGATTACACTAACTAGAAATGTTTGAAGTTGCTTCACTAAACCTTCTTCGTAGGAAAGCAACTGATTCCTAGAACCGAACTAGCTTGTTTCACACATTACAGTGTTCGGCAATGATGATGTTTGTTTTCTAAAGAAACGACTTTAGGAATAAAGCGAAACTAGTAAGTTGTATATTTTGTTAGACTACACAATCAAGGAAGGTTTCAAGTTGCTGCACTAAACCTTCTTCGTAGGAAAGCTAATGATTCCTAGAACCGAAATAGCTTATTTCACACAGTACAGTGTTCGGCAATGAAGATGGTTGTTTTCTAAACAAACAACTTTAGAAATGAATCGATACTACTAATTTGTACATCTTCTTAGATTACACTATCTAGAAATGTTTGAAGTTGCTGCACTAAACCTTCTTCGTAGGAAAGCAACTGATTCCTGGAACCGAACTAACTTATTTCACAGAGTACAGTGTTTGGCAATGAAGATGTTTGTTTCCTAAAGAAACTGCTTTAGAAATGAAGTGAAACTACTACGTTGTACATCATCTTAGATTACACTAACTAGAAAAGTTTGAACTTGCTGCACCAAACCTTCTTCGTAGGAAAGCAACTGATTCCTAGAAGCGAACTAGCTTATTTCACACAGTACACTGTTCGGCAATGAAGATGTTTGTTTTCTAAAGAAACTACGTTAGAAATGAACCGAAACTAGTAAGTTGTACATCTTTTTAGACTACACAAACAAGGAAGGTTTGAAGTTGCTGCACTTAACCTTCTTCGTAGGAAAGCAACTGATTCCTAGACCCGAACTAACTTATTTCACACAGTACAGTGTTCAGCAATGAAGATGTTTGTTTTCTAAACAAACTACTTTAGAAATGAAGCGATACTACTAATTTGTACATCTTCTTAGATTACACTAACTAGAAATGTTTGAAGTTGCTGCAATAAACCTTATTAGTAGGAATGCAAGTGATTCCTAGAACCGAACTAGCTTATTTCACACAGTACAGTGTTCAGCAATGAAGAGGTTTGTTTTCTAAAGAAACTACTGTAGAAATGAAGCGAAACTAGTAAGTTGTATATCTTGTTAGACTACACAATCAAGGAAGGTTTGAAGTTGCTGCACTAAACCTTATTCGTGGGAAAGCAAATGATTCCTAGAACTGAACTAGCTTATTTCACACAGTACTGTGTTCGGCAATGAAGATGTTTGTTTTCTAAATAAACTACTTTAGAAATGAAGCGATACTACTAATTTATACATCTTCTTAGATTACACTAAACCTTCTCTTAGAAATGTTTGAAGTTGCTGAAGATGTACTAAACAAACCTTCTTCTACTAGTTGTAAAGACAACTGATTTGAACTTGCTGCACTAAACCTTCTTCGTAAAAACAACTGAACTAACTTATTTCACACAGTACATTTTTCTCGCAATGAAGATGTATGTTTTCTAAACAAACTACTTTAGAAATGAAGCAAAACTAGTAAGTTGTACATCTTGTTAGACTATACAAACAAGGAAGGTTTGACGTTGCTGCACTTAACCTTCTTCGTAGGGAAAGCAAATGATTCCTACAACCGAATCCAACTTATTTCACACAGTACAGTGTTCGCAATGAAGATGTTTGTTTCCTAAAGAAACTGCTTTAGAAAATGAAGTGAAACTACTTGTTGTACACCTTGTTAGATTACACTAACTAGAAAAGTTTGAACTTGCTGCACTAAACCTTCTTCGTAGGGGAAAGCAAGTGATTCCTTTTAGAACCTAACTAGCTTATTTCACACAGTACAGTGTTCGCAATGAAGATATTTGTTTTCTAAAGAAACTACTTTAGAAATGAACCTGAAACTAGAAAGTTATACATCTTGTTAGACTACACAATCAAGGAAGGTTTGAAGTTGCTGAACTAAACCTTCTTCGAGGGAAAGCAAACATTCCCTTGAACCGAACTAGCTTTATTTCACACAGTACAGTGTTCGAAAATGAAGATGTTTGTTTTCTAAACAAACAACATTAGAAATGAAGCGATACTACTAATTTGTACATCTTCTTAGATTACACTAATCTAGAAATGTTTGAAGTTGCTGCACTAAACCTTCTTCGTAGTAAAGCAACTGATTCCCTACAGCCAACTAACTTATTTCACACAGTACAGTTTTCGCAATGAAGATGTATGTTTTCTAAACAAACTGCTTTAGAAATGAAGCGAAACTAGTAAGTTGTATATCTTGTTAGACTACAATCAAGGAAGGTTTGAAGTTGCTGCACTAAACCCTCTTCAGAGGGAAAGCAAAATGATTCTAGAACCAACTAGCTTATTTCACACAGTACAGTGTTGGGCAATGAAGATGTTTGTTTTCTAAAGAAACTACTTTAGAAATGAAGTGAAACTAGTAAGTTGTACATCTTGTTAGACTACACAAACAAGGAAGGTTTGAAGTTGCTGACTTAACCTTTCTTCGTAGGAAAGCAACTGATTCCTAGAACCGAACTAGCTTATTTCACACAGTACAGTTTTCGACAATGAAGATGTATGTTTTCTAAACAAACTGCTTTAGAAATGAAGCGATACTACTAATTTGTATATCTTCTTAGATTACACTAACTAGAAATGTTTGACGTTGCTACACTAAACCTTCTTCGTAGGAAAGCAACTGATTCCTAGAACCGAACTAGCTTATTTCACACATTACACTGTTCGGCAATGAAGATGTTTGTTTTCTAAAGAAACTACTTTAGAAATGAAGCAAAACTAGTAAGTTGTACATCTTGTTAGACTACACAAACAAGGAAGGTTTTAAGTTGCTTCACTTAACCTTCTTCGTAGGAAAGCAACTGATTCCTCTAACCAAACTAACTTATTTCACACAGTACAGTGTTCGGCAATGAAGATGTTTGTTTCCTAAAGAAACTGCTTTAGAAATGAAGTGAAACTACTAAGTTATACATCTTGTTAGATTACACTAACTAGAAAAGTTTGAACTTGCTGCCCTAAACCTTCTTCGTAGGAAAGCAACTGATTCCTAGCTTAACTAGCTTATTTCACACACAGTACAGTGTTCGGGCAATGAAGATGTTTGTTTTCTAAAGAAACTACTTTAGAAATGAAGCGAAACTAGTAAGTTGTACATCTTGTTAGACTACACAAACAAAGAAGGTTTGAAGTTGCTGCACTTAACCTTCTTCATAGGAAAGCAACTGATTCCTAGAACCGAACTAGCTTATTTCACACAGTACAGTGTTCGGCAATGAAGATGTTTGTTTTCTAAACAAACTAGTTTAGAAATGAAGCGATACTACTAATTTGTACAGCTTCGTAGATTACACTAACTAGAAATGTTTGAAGTTGCTGCAATAAACCTTATTAGTAGGAATGCAAGTGATTCCTAGAACCGAACTAGCTTTATTTCCACACAGTACAGTGTTTGGCAATGAAGATGTTTGTTTTCTAAACAAACTACTTTAGAAATGAAGCGATACTACTAATTTGTACATCTTCTTAGATTACACAAACTAGAAAAGGTTTGAAGTTGCTGCACTAAACCTTCTATTAGTAGGAAAGCAACTGATTCCTAGAACCGAACTAGCTTATTTCACACAGTACAGTGTTCGGCAATGAAGAGGTGTTGTTTTCTAAAGAAACTACTTTAGAAATGAACCGAAACTAGTAAGTTGTATATCTTGTTAGACTACACAATCAGGGGAAGGTTTGAACTTGCTGCACTAAACCTTATTCGTGGGAAAGCAAATGATTCCTAGAACCGAACTAGCTTATTTGACACAGTACTGTGTTTGGCAATGAAGATGTTTGTTTTCTAAATAAACTACTTTAGAAATGAAGCTTGAAACTACTAATTTATACATCTTCTTAGATTACACTAATCAAGAAATGTTTGAAGTTGCTGCACTTAACCTTCTTCTTAGGAAAGCAACTGATTCCTACAACCGAACTAACTTATTTCACACAGTACAGTGTTCGCAATGAAGATGTTTGTTTTCTAAAGAAACTGCTTTTTAGAAAATGAAGTGAAACTACTAAGTTGTACATCTTGTTAGACTACACTAACTAGAAAAGTTTGAACTTGCTGCACTAAACCTTCTTCGTAGGAAAGCAAGTGATTCCTACAAACGAACTAACTTATTTCACGCAGTACAGTTTTCGGCAATGAAGATGTATGTTTTCTGAAGAAACTACTTTAGAAATAAAGCAAACTAGTAAGTTGTACATCTTGTTAGACTATACAAACAAGGAAGGTTTGAAGTTGCTGCACTTAACCTTCTTCTCAGGAAAAGCAAATGATTCCTGGAACCGAACTAACTTATTTCTCACAGTACAGTGTTCGCAATGAAGATGTTTGTTTCCTAAAGAAACTGCTTTAGAAATGAAGTGAAACTACTGTTGTACACCTTGTTAGATTACACTAACTAGAAAAAGTTTGAACTTGCTGCACTAAACCTTCTTCGTAGGAAAGCAAGTGATTCCTAGAACCGAACTAGCTTATTTCACACAGTACAGTGTTCGGCAATGAAGATATTTGTTTTCTAAAGAAACTACTTTAGAAATGAACCGAAACTAGAAAGTTATACATCTTGTTAGACTACACAATCTAGAAAGGTTTGAAGTTCCTGAACTAAACCTTCTCTCGTGAGGGAAAGCAAATGATTCCTGAACCGAACTAGCTTTATTTCACACACAGTACAGTGTTCGAATGAAGATGTTTGTTTTCTAAACAAACAACATTAGAAATGAAGCGATACTACTAATTTGTACATCTTCTTAGATTACACTAACTAGAAATGTTTGAAGTTGCTGCACTAAACCTTCTTCGTAGTAAAGCAACTGATTCCTACAGCCGAACTAACTTATTTCACACAGTACAGTGTTCGCAATGAAGATGTATGTTTTCTAAACAAACTGCTTTAGAAATGAAGCGAAACTAGTAAGTTGTACATCTTGTTAGACTACACAAACAAGGAAGGTTTGAAGTTGCTGCACTAAACCCTCTTCGTAGGAAAGCAAATGATTCCTAGAACCGAACTAGCTTATTTCACACAGTACAGTGTTGGGCAATGAAGATGTTTGTTTTCTAAAGAAACTACTTTAGAAATGAAGTGAAACTAGTAAGTTGTACATCTTGTTAGACTACACAAACAAGAAGGTTTGAAGTTGCTGCACTTAACCTTCTTCAGAGGAAAGCAACTGATTCCTAGAACCGAATCTAGCTTATTTCACACAGTACAGTTTTCGACAATGAAGATGTATGTTTTCTAACCAAACTGCTTTAGAAATGAAGCGATACTACTAATTTGTATATCTTCTTAGATTACACTAACTAGAAATGTTTGACGTTGCTACACTAAACCTTCTTCGTAGGAAAGCAACTGATTCCTAGAACCTAACTAGCTTATTTCACACAGTACACTGTCTGCAATGAAGATGTTTGTTTTCTAAAGAAACTACTTTAGAAATGAAGTGAAACTAGTAAGTTGTACATCTTGTTAGACTACACAAACAAGGAAGGTTTTAAGTTGCTTCACTTAACCTTCTTCAGAGGAAAGCAACTGATTCCTCTAACCAAACTAACTTATTTCACACAGTACAGTGTTTCGCAATGAAGATGTTTGTTTCTAAAGAAACTGCTTTAGAAATGAAGTGAAACTAGTAAGTTGTACATCTATACATCTTGTTAGAGTTACACTAGCCAACAAGAAAAGTTTGAACTTGCTGCCCTAAACCTTCTTCTTGCAGGAAAGCAACTGATTCCTAGAAGCTTAACTAGCTTTATTTCACACAGTACAGTGTTCGGCAATGAAGATGTTTGTTTTCTAAAGAAACTACTTTAGAAATGAAGCGAAACTAGTAAGTTGTACATCTTGTTAGACTACACAAACAAGGAAGGTTTGAAGTTGCTGCACTTAACCTTCTTCAGGAAAAGCAACTGATTCCTAGAACCAACTAGCTTATTTCACACAGTACAGTGTTCGCAATGAAGATGTTTGTTTTCTAAACAAACTAGTTTAGAAATGAAGCGAAACTACTAATTTGTACAGCTTCTTAGATTACACTAACTAGAAATGTTTGAAGTTGCTGCACTAAAACCTTCTTCAGAGGGAAAGCAAGTGATTCCTAGAACTGAACTAGCTTTATTTCACAGTACAGTGTTCGCAATGAAGAGGTTTGTTTTCTAAAGAAACTACTGTAGAAATGAAGCGAAACTAGTAAGTTGTATATCTTGTTAGACTACACAATCAAGGAAGGTTTGAAGTTGCTGCACTAAACCTTATTCGTGGGAAAGCAAATGATTCCTAGAACCGAACTAGCTTATTTCACACAGTACTGTGTTCGGCAATGAAGATGTTTGTTTTCTAAATAAACTACTTTAGAAATGAAGCGATACTACTAATTTATACATCTTCTTAGATTACACTAACTAGAAATGTTTGAAGTTGCTGCACTAAACCTTCTTCTTAGGAAAGCAACTGATTCCTACAACCGAACTAACTTATTTCACACAGTACAGTTTTCGGCAATGAAGATGTATGTTTTCTAAAGAAACTGCTTTAGAAATGAAGCGATACTACTAAGTTGTACATCTTGTTAGACTACACTAACTAGAAAAGTTTGAACTTGCTGCACTAAACCTTCTTCGAGGGAAACAACTGATTCCTACAAACTAACCAATCTTATTTCACACAGTACAGTTTTCGGCAATGAAGATGTATGTTTTCTGAAGAAACTACTTTAGAAATAAAGCAAAACTAGTAAGTTGTACATCTTGTTAGACTATACAAACAAGGAAGGTTTGAAGTTGCTGCACTTAACCTTCTTCGTAGGGAAAGCAAATGATTCCTACAACCGAACTAACTTATTTCACACAGTACAGTGTTCGCAATGAAGATGTTTGTTTCCTAAAGAAACTACTTTAGAAATGAAGTGAAACTACTAAGTTGTACATCTTGTTAGATTACACTAACAAGAAAAGTTTGAACTTGCTGCACTAAACCTTCTTCGTGAGGGAAAGCAACTGATTCCTAGAACCGAACTAACTTATTTCACACAGTACAGTGTTCGCAATGAAGATATTTGTTTTCTAAAGAAACTACTTTAGAAATGAACCGAAACTAGAAAGTTATACATCTTGTTAGATTACACAAACAAGGAAGGTTTGAAGTTGCTGAACTAAACCTTCTTCAGGGAAAGCAAATGATTCCTGAACCGAACTAGCTTATTTCACACAGTACAGTGTTTCGGCAAATGAAGATGTTTGTTTTCTAAACAAACAACATTAGAAATGAAGCGATACTACTAATTTGTACATCTTCTTAGATTACACTAACTAGAAATGTTTGAAGTTGCTGCACTAAACCTTCTTCGTAGTAAAGCAACTGATTCCTAGAACCGAACTAACTTATTTCACACAGTACAGTTTTCGCAATGAAGATGTATGTTTTCTAAACAAACTGCTTTAGAAATGAAGCGAAACTAGTAAGTTGTATATCTTGTTAGACTACACAATCAAGGAAGGTTTGAAGTTGCTGCACTAAACCCTTCAGAGGGAAAGCAAATGATTCCTAGAACCGAACTAGCTTATTTCACACAGTACAGTGTTGGGCAATGAAGATGTTTGTTTTCTAAAGAAACTACTTTAGAAATGAAGTGAAACTAGTAAGTTGTACATCTGTTAGACTACACAAACAAGGAAGGTTTGAAGTTGCTGCACTTAACCTTCTTCGAGGAAAGCAACTGATTCCTAGAACCTAACTAGCTTATTTCACACAGTACAGTGTTCGCAATGAAGATGTATGTTTTCAAACAAACTGCTTTAGAAATGAAGTGATACTACTAATTTGTATATCTTCTTAGATTACACTAACTAGAAATGTTTGACGTTGCTACACTAAACCTTCTTCGTAGGAAAGCAACTGATTACTAGAACCGAACTAGCTTATTTCACACAGTACACTGTTCGGCAATGAAGATGTTTGTTTTCTAAAGAAACTACTTTAGAAATGAAGTGAAACTAGTAAGTTGTACATCTTGTTAGACTACACAAACAAGGAAGGTTTTAAGTTGCTGCACTTAACCTTCTTCCTGAGAAAGCAACTGATTCCTCTAACCAAACTAACTTATTTCACACAGTACAGTGTTCGCAATGAAGATGTTTGTTTTCTAAAGAAACTGCTTTAGAAATGAAGTGAAACTACTAAGTTATACATCATTGTTAGATTACACTAACTAGAAAAGTTTGAACTTGCTGCCCTAAACCTTCTTCGTAGGAAAGCAACTGATTCCTAGAAGCGAACTAGCTTATTTCACACAGTACAGTGTTCGGCAATGAAGATGTTTGTTTTCTAAAGAAACTACTTTAGAAATGAAGCGAAACTAGTAAGGTGTACATCTTGTTAGACTACACAAACAAGGAAGGTTTGAAGTTGCTGCACTTAACCTTCTTCATAGGAAAGCAACTGATTCCTAGAACCGAACTAGCTTATTTCACACAGTACAGTGTTCGGCAATGAAGATGTTTGTTTTCTAAACAAACTAGTTTAGAAATGAAGCGATACTACTAATTTGTACAGCTCTGAGATTACACTAACAAGAAATGTTTGAAGTTGCTGCACTAAACCTTCTTCGTAGGAAAGCAACTGATTCCTAGAACCGAACTAGCTTATTTCACACAGTACAGTGTTTGCAATGAAGATGTATGTTTTCTAAAACAAACTGCTTTAGAAATGAAGCGAAACTACTAAGTTGTACATCTTGTTAGACTACACAAACAAGGAAGGTTTGAAGTTGCTGCACTTTAACCTTCTTCAGAGGGAAAGCAACTGATTCCTAGAACCGAACTAGCTTATTTCACACAGTACAGTGTTCGGCAATGAAGATGTTTGTTTTCAAACAAACTACTTTAGAAATGAAGTGAAACTACTAATTTGTACATCTTCTTAGATTACACTAACTAGAACTGTTTGTAGTTGCTGCACTAAACCTTCTTCGTTCAACTGATTCCTAGAACCTAATCTAGCTTATTTCACACAGTACAGTGTTCGCAATGAAGATGTTTGTTTTCTAAACAAACTGCTTTAGAAATGAAGCTAAACTACTACTGTTGTACATCTTGTTAGACTACACTAACTAGAAAAGTTTGAACTTGCTGCACTAAACCTTCTTCAGAGGGAAAGCAACTGATTCCTAGAACCTAACTAGTTATTTTGACACAGTACAGTCTTCGGCAATGAAGATGTTTGTTTTCTAAAGAAACTACTTTAGAAATGAAGCGAAACTACTAAGTTGTACATCTTGTTAGACTACACAAACTAGAAAAGTTTGAAGTTGCTGCACTTAACCTTCTTCGTAGGAGAGCAACTGATTCCTAGAACCGAACTAACTTATTTCACACAGTACAGTGTTCGCAAATGAAGATGTTTGTTTCTAAACAAACTGCTTTAGAAAATGAAGTGAAACTACTAATTTGTACATCTTGTTAGATTACACTAACTAGAAAAGTTTGAACTTGCTGAACTAAACCTTCTCTTCAGGAAAGCAACTGATTCCTAGAACCGAAACCAGCTTATTTCACACAGTACAGTGTTCGCAATGAAGATGTTTGTTTTCTAAACAAACTACTTTAGAAATGAAGCGAAACTAGTAAGTTGTACATCTTGTTAGACTACACCATCAAGGAAAAGTTTGAACTTGCTGCACTAAACCTTCTCTCGTTGGAAAGCAAATGATTCCTAGAACCGAACTAGCTTATTTCACACAGTACAGTGTTCGCAATGAAGATGTTTGTTTTCTAAACAAACAACATTAGAAATGAAGCGAAACTACTAATTAGTACATCTTCTTAGATTACACTAACTAGAAATGTTTGAAGTTGCTGCACTAAACCTTCTTCTTCAGGAAAGCAACTGATTCCTAGAACCGAATGAACTTATTTCACACAGTACAATTTTCGGCAATGAAGATGTTTGTTTTCTAAACAAACTGCTTTAGAAATGAAGTGAAACTACTAAGTTGTACATCTTGTTAGACTACACTAACTAGAAAAGTTTGAACTTGCTGCATTAAACCCTTCTTCGTAGGGAAAGCAAATGATTCCTAGAACCGAACTAGCTTATTTCACACAGTACAGTTTTCGCAATGAAGATGTTTGTTTTCTAAAGAAACTACTTTAGAAATGAAGCGAAACTAGTAAGTTGTACATCTTGTTAGAATACACAAACAAGGAAGGTTTGAAGTTGCTGCACTTAACCTTCTTCAGAGGGAAAGCAACTGATTCCTAGAACCGAACTAGCTTATTTCACACAGTACAGTGTTCGGCAATGAAGATGTTTGTTTTCCAAAGAAACTACTTTAGAAATGAAGCGAAACTAGTAATTTGTACATCTCTGTTAGACTACACAAACAAGAAAGGTTTGAAGTTGCTGCACTAAACCTTCTTCGCAGGAAAGCAACTGATTCCTAGAACCGAACTAACTTATTTCACACAGTACAGTTTTCGCAATGAAGATGTTTGTTTTCCAAACAAACTACTTTAGAGAAATGAAGCAATACTACTAATTTGTACATCTTGTTAGACTACACTAACTAGAAAAGTTTGAACTTGCTGCACTAAACCTTCTTCAGAGGGGAAAGCAACTGATTCCTAGAACCGAACTAGCTTATTTCACACAGTACAGTGTTCGAAATGAAGATGTTTGTTTTCTAAACAAACTACTTTAGAAATGAAGTGATACTACTAATTTGTATATCTTCTTAGATTACACTAACTAGAAATGTTTGAAGTTGCTGCACTAAACCTTCTTAGTAGGAAACAATTGATTCCTACAACCGAACTAACTTATTTCACACAGTACAGTTTTCGGCAATGAAGATGTATGTTTTCTAAACAAACTGCTTTAGAAATGTAGCGATACTACTAAGTTGTACATCTTGTTAGACTACACTAACTAGAAAAGTTTGAACTTGCTACGCTAAACCTTCTTCGTAGGAAAGCAACTGATTCCTAGAACCGAACTAGCTTATTTCACATAGTATAGTGTAGAAGAAATGAAGATGTTTGTTTTCTAAAGAAACTACTTTAGAAATGAAGCGAAACTAGTAAGTTGTACATCTTGTTAGACTACACAAACAAGGAAGGTTTGAAGTTGCTGCACTTAACCTTCTTCGTAGAGGAAAGCAACTGATTCCTAGAACCGAACTCCAGCTTATTTCACACAGTACAGTGTTCGAAATGAAGATGTTTGTTTTCTAAACAAACTACTTTAGAAATGAAGTGATACTACTAATTTGTACATCTTGTTAGATTACACAAACTAGAAATGTTTGAACTTGCTGCACTAAACCTTCTTCAGAGGAAAGCAACTGATTCCTAGAACTGAACTAGCTTGTTTCACACATTACAGTGTTCGCAATGAAGATGTTTGTTTTCTAAAGAAACTACATTAGAAATGAAGCGAAACTAGTAAGTTGTATATCTTGTTAGACTACACAAACAAGGAAGGTTTCAAGTTGCTGCACTAAACCTTCTTCAAAGGGAAAGCAACTGATTCCTAGAACCGAACTAGCTTATTTCACACAGTACAGTGTTCGGTAATGAAGATGTTTGTTTTCTAAACAAACTACTTTAGAAATGAATCGATACTACTAATTTGTACATCTTGTTAGATTACACTAACTAGAAATGTTTGAACTTGCTGCACTAAACCTTCTTCAGAGGGAAAGCAAACTGATTCCTGGAACCGAACTAACTTATTTCACAGAGTACAGTGTTCGGCAATGAAGATGTTTGTTTCCTAAAGAAACTGCTTTAGAAATGAAGTGAAACTACTACGTTGTACATCATCTTAGATTACACTAACTAGAAAAAGTTTGAACTTGCTGCACCAAACCTTCTTCAGAGGAAAGCAACTGATTCCTGTAACTTAACTAGCTTATTTCACACAGTACACTTGTTCGGCAATGAAGATGTTTGTTTTCAAAGAAACTACTTTAGAAATGAACCGAAACTAGTAAGTTGTACATCTTTTAGACTACACAAACAAGGAAGGTTGAACTTTGCTGCACTTTAACCTTCTTCGTAGGAAAGCAACTGATTCCTAGAACCGAATTAACTTATTTTACACAGTACAGTGTTCAGCAATGAAGATGTTTGTTTTTTGTAAGAAAACTACTGTAGAAATGAAGCGAAACTAGGAAGTTGTATATCTTGTTAGACTACACAATCAAGGAAGGTTTGAACTTGCTGAACTAAAACCTTATTCGAGGGAAAGCAAATGATTCCCTAGAACCGAACTAGCTTATTTCACACAGTACAGTGTTCGGCAATGAAGATGTTTGTTTTCTAAATAAACTACTTTAGAAATGAAGCGATACTACTAATTTATACATCTTCTAGATTACACTAACTAGAAATGTTTGAAGTTGCTGCACTAAACCTTCTTCTTAGAAAGCAACTGATTCCTAGAACCGAACTAACTTATTTCACACAGTACAGTGTTCGGGCAATGAAGATGTATGTTTTCTAAACAAACTGCTTTAGAAATGAAGAGAAATACTAAGTTGTACATCTTGTTAGACTACACTAACTAGAAAAAGTTTGAACTCTGCTGCACTAAAACTTCTTCGTAGGGAAACAAACTGATTCCTAGAAACGTAATCCAACTTATTTCAC
>JAEOAD010001779.1:0-14472 GCA_036365145.1 Orientallactaga sibirica | reverse complement strand
TTATACATTATGAGCATATCAGCTGATTTTTAACAGATTTCCATGGAATCAAAATCAGCAATGTTATGTTGGAATCACCTGACTTTCCTTATAGTACTTTCATCTTCTCAGTGTAGTCCTGATTTTTCTTTTCATACCCTTCCCTTGCCCATTCAGTGTTTCCAGCATCCTCTGCAATTAAATGAATTGAATGTATGTACTCATATGTGCATTCTGAACAAAGGTACCTAAAGAGCATTGCTCAGAGGCATATAATATAACTTGCATAAGAGGGACCACTTCCCGGCCACAGTAAATGGATTGATGCATTTCTAATGCCCAGTGTGCCCCAGTGTAAAGCAGGAATCATTGTGAAGTAATAAATTGTCAATTACATGAAATGATAAAATTTCAAGCACAATGCATATGTTGTAGGGTGCTTCAAAAAGTCTGCATTTTGCCATATTTTTTTGAAAATCAGGATTGCTGTGGATCATATCAGAAATATTTAAGATATTATCAGCTAGGTTTCAAAGTATTCACTAGAATATATGGCACTAGAATATTGACTTTCCTACACAGATTCAAACTTCAGCTCTCTGATTTATGCAATGAAATTAAAACAGATACCCAATGTGCATTGTTTTCCTACCCACCAAAGCCCCAACCAGGTCTAAATCACATTGTTTTATTAAAGAACCTTCTTGTAATGTAGTTTTTAGAAAAAAATATTGAAATCACCTTGAGTAGCACACTTGAGTACACATAGGACAAAAAATATATAGAAAAAATACTAAAATATTAAAAGCTATACAAATGAACCAAACAAAATTTATATTACAATTTGTCAATGACAAATTTAGAAATACATGAAAATTATTCTTTGAAACAAATAAATAATACATTCAGTGGAATAATTTCAATGATTAGAAAAAGAGAAGTCAAAGAACCAAAACTAGTAGGAGCATAGAAATAAAGGTCAGTGTAAAAATGAAGAAACTTGACCTAGCTATAAAACCCACATGTATTTTGATATAAGAAATAGATAAAACTGGGCTGGAGAGGTGGCTTATCAGTTAAGGCAGTTGCCTGCAAAGCCAAAGGATCCAGGTTCAACTCCCCAGGACCTACATGAGCCAGATGCACAGGGGGGAACACACATCTGGAGTTCACTTGCAGTGGCTGGAGGACCTGGTGTGCCCATTCTCTTTCTCTCTCTACCTGCTTATTTCTGCATCTCCCACCCAACTAATTAAATAAAAATAAAATACTTACAAAGAAATAAATAAAACCATTACATATTAACTAGAAAAATGAATTAAGTAGAAAAGACAGCTATAAATGTTGTAAAATGGTTATGAGTGCAGTGATTTCAGTCTATGGTGATGAGAAAGGCAGGATGCAAGGATGCAGCCAGTATTCATTGTATATTTCACATCTGAGGACATTTGCTTCGGTAAATAGAGCTGTCCTTGGAACATGTTCCAGAATTGCATTCTTTCATAATGCTGATGTCTTCTCCAGCTCATCTTAAGCTCCATTTCATAGTAATCTCATTAGGAAATCACACAGGTCCAAGCACAGCACAGCCAACCAGGATATACAGAAAAATCTTAAACACAGCCTTAATGTAAACAACCTTTAGTTCATTCCATGTCAAGCAAATACATAGGTAACATAATGTGTCATAAATTCATTATCTTTCAGTCTCTGTAGGAGAGGAAGGCACACAACATGGAGATGCAGATTCTGCTGCTAGCAGCTGTGACTGTTTGGTTTGGGCTGACCATCAACCCCCATCTGGATCAGAACTCTCAGAGGTACCAAGTTGGCTTGCATTTATCTGTGTTTCTTAATCCATCCTATCTGTTTGGACACTTTATATTTTAAAATGTAGGTTTTTCTTTGTTGTAAAGGTGCTATGAAAGAAAATCTCTCTTAATCTGTGCAGTCTTTTTCTCTTTCTTTCTTTCTTTCTTTTTTTTTTTTTTTTTTTTTTTTTTTTGAGGTAGGGTCTCACTCAAGCTCCTCAAGCTCAGGCTGACCTGGAAATCACTATGTAGTCTCAGGGTGGCCTTGAACTCATGGTGATCCTCCTACTTCTGCCTCCCAAGTGCTGGGATTAAAGCAATGCACCACCACACCCGGCTTTGCACAGTCATTTTTTTTTTTTTTTAAACTTTTTTAAAAATTGACTTTTATACTTACATACAAAGAAAAAACCCACGTGATATTTCCCTTCCCTCCCCCCATTCCATTTTAGAACTCAAGTCTGCATCATATCCCCTCCCTCTCTCCATCAGTCTCTCTTTTAATTTGATGTCATCATCTTTTTCTTCTATTTTGAGGGTTTTGTGAAGGTATTGCTAGGCACTGCAAGGTCATGGATATCGAGGCCAGTTTCTGTCTGGACAGGTGCATTGTAAGAGGTCATACCCTTCCTTTGGCTCTTACATTCTATCCACCCCCTCTTCCACAATGGTCCCTGAGCCTTGTAGGGTGTGACAGAGGTGTTTCAGTGCTGGGCACTCCTCCATCCCTTCTTCTCAGCACTATGTTGCCTTTTGGGTCATCCCAGTGGTCATCACCATCTGAAAAGAGAAGCTTCTCTAACCAGAAGTGAGAGTAGCGTTAATATGTGAATATGAACATTAAGTGTAGTGCTTTCAGGGCAGCTTGGTGGGAATAATATATACATTTAGGCAGATGAGAGCAGGCTTATACCCCTAAGGCTCATGACCTCACCTACCAAAGACTTTTACTTAGGTTTTTCAGTACCAGGTATGTATTCCATCCCATAGAGAGGGCCTTCAGTCCAATTATGGAGCAGTTGGTCCCCCCAAGAGCAGACATGCCACTATTGCACCCGTTCAGTCATTGGGCCTGTCTGGCCAAGCTTTAATATTCAGCGTCCACTGTTTTCACTGTTGATGGCTTCTGTCTCCCATACGCTGCGTGCAATGCAGCTTTTTCCAGCTTTCAGTTGGCTGGTCTACAGGGAGAAGATTTTCTGCTCCACACCAGCTTGCGTTCTCAGTGACCATGCTTCTCAGGCATGAGATGTCTTCAGCAATAGGGTCTTACTATCTGTTTCTCTAGGGAAACCAAGGGCTTTGGCAAAAGCCTTTAATGTTTTGGAGGCTACCGGGACCTCCTTTGGCCAACAACTCACTGGAAGGTATTCCATCCCAGGTACTGAAAATTTTCTAGTAACAGTCTACAGCTTCTAGATGTGCCCTTATTCAAAAAAGTAATTTTACATATGTCTTATTCATAATATCTTGAGTTTAGATTGACCCTCCCCCTGCCCTTCTTGTATGCATTCTCTTCCCATGGCCTCACTTAGGACATTCCCCTCCCTGAAATCAGTTCTTCTACTTACATATGTGCATTACCATACACTTAAGTCCTTCCCTTTCCTCCCTCCCTTATAGTCTTTTACCAGCTTACTGGTTTCTGGTAACTATTTTTGGTTCCAGTTCACACACAAGTCTATACATTGGTAGCTAGGATCCACATATGAGAGAGAACATGTGACATTTGGCTTTCTGAGCCTGGGTTACCTCACTTAGGATATTCCTTTCCAGATCCATCCATTTCCCTGCAAATTTCATAATTTCGTTTTTCTTTACCACTGAATAGAACTCCATTGTGTAAATGTACCACATCTTTATTATCCACTCATCTGTGGAGGGACATCTAGGCTGCTTCCATTTCCTAGCTATTGTGAATAGAGCAGCAATAAATATGGTTTTGCAAGTATCTCTAAGGTAGTGAGAACAGTCCTCTGGATATATGCCTAGGAGTGCTATAGCTGGATCATATGGTCAATCTATCTCTAGCTGTCTCAAGAACCTCCACACTGATTTCCACAATGGCTGGACCAGCTTACATTCCCACCAACAGTGTAGAAGTGTTCCTGTTTTTCCGCATCCATGCCAACACTTATTGTCATTTGTTTTCTTGATGGTAGCCATTCTGACAGGAGTGAAATGGAATCTCAAAGTGGTTTTAATTTGCATTTCCCTGATGGCTAAGGATGTGGAACATTTTTTTAGATGTTTATATGCCATCTGTATTTCATCTTCTGTGAATTCTCTATTTAGTTCCATAGCCCATTTTTTAACTGGGTTGTTTGAATTCATATTATTCTGTTTTTTGAGTTCTTTGTATATTCTGGATATTAATCTTCTGTCAGATGTATAGCTGGCAAAGATTTTCTCCCATTCTGTAGGTTGTCTTTTTGCTCTATTCACAGTATCCTTTGCTGTACAAAAGCTTTGTAATTTCATAAGGTCCCAGTGGTTGATTAGTGATTTTATTCCCTGAGCAATTGGAGTTATATTCAGAAATTCCTTGCCCATTCCAATATGTTGAAGAGTTTCCCCTACTTTTTCCTCTAGAAATTTCAGAGTTTCAGGTCTGATATTAAGGTCTCTGATCTATTTGGACTTGACTCTTGTGCATGGAGAGAGACAAGGATCTATGTTTATCCTTTTACATACAGATGTCCGGTTTTCCCAGCACCACTTGTTAAAGGGCTGTCTTTTCTCCAATGAATATTTTTGGCATTTTTGTCAAAGATCAGGTATCTGTAGCTGCTTGGATTAATATTTGGGTCTTCCATTCTGTTCCATTGATCTAACTGTCTGTCCTTGTGCTAGTACCATGCTGTTTTTGTTACTATGGCTTTGTAGTATAACTTAAAATCGGGTATGGTTATACCCCCTGCCTGATATTTGTTGCACAAAATTGTTTTGGCTATTCGAGGTTTTTTGTGTTTCCAAATGAATTTTAGTATTGTTTTTTCTATTTCTGTGAAGAATGCTATTGGAATTTTAATGGGGATCACATTTAATGTGTAGACTGCTTTTGGTAAGATTGACATTTTCACAATATTGATTCTTCCAATCCAGGAGAATGGAATGTCTTTCCGTTTCCTTGTGTCTTCTGTAATTTGTCGCTCGAGTTTTTTAAAGTTCTCATTGTAGAGATCCTTCACTTCCTTGGTTAGGTTTATTCCAAGGTATTTTATTATTTTTTTTGAGGCAATTGTGAATGGGGGAGATTTCCTGATTTCATCCTCTGCATGTTTGTTGTTAGTGTATAGAAAAGCTACTGATTTCTGTGTGTTTATTTTGTATCCTGCTACATTGCTAAAAGTGTTTATCAGCTCTAACAGTTTGCTGGTAGAGTCTTTAGGGTCTGTTATGTATAGAATCATATAGTCTGCAAATAATGATAATTTGATCTCTTCCCTTCCAATTTGTATCCCCTTTATGAGTGTCTCTTGCCTTATTGCTATGGCTAAGACTTCCAGTACTATATTAAATAGTAGTGGGGAAAGTGGACACCCTTGTCTTGTTCCTGAATTTAGAGGAAAAGCTTCAAGTTTTTCCCCATTTAGTATTATTTTGGCTGTAGGTTTGTCATAAATAGCTTTTATTATGTTGAGATATATTCCTTCTATTCCCAGTTTCTGTAATACTTTCACCATGAAGGGGTGTTGGATTTTGTCAAATGCCTTTTCTGCATCTATTGAGATGACCATGTGATTTTTGTCCTTCAGACCATTTATATGGTGCATTACATTTATGGATTTGCGTATGTTGAACCATCCCTGCATCTCTGGGATGAAGCCTACTTGGTTGGGATGAATAATCTTTCTGATATATTCTTGTATTCTGTTTGCCAGTATTTTATTGAGAATTTTTGCATTTATGTTCATGAGGGAGATTGGTCTGTAATTTTCTTTTTTTGATCTATCTTTGTCCGGTTTTGGTATTAGGGTGATGCTGGCTTCATAGAAGGATTTCGGTAGAATTCCTTCCTTTTCTATTTTATGGAAAAGTTTGAGAAGCATTGGTGTTAGATCTTTCAGGAATGTCTGGTAAAATTCAGCAGTGAATCCATCTGGGCCTGGGCTTTTTTAGTTGGGAGACTTTTTATGAATGCCTGGATCCCTGTGGTTGTTATAGGTCTATTTAAATGGTTTATCTCATCTTGATTTAATTTTGGTAGGTCATATGAATCAAGGAAATCATCCATTTCTTTCAGGTTTTCAAACTTAGAGGCATATATATTCTTAAAGTATGTCTGTATGATTTTCTGAATTTCTTTGGTATCCGTTGTGAGGTTGCCTTTTTCATCTCTAATCTTATCAATTTTTGTCTCTTCTCTCTTTCTTTTGGTCAGATTTGCTAAGGGTTTGTCAATCTTGTTTATCCTTTCAAACAACCAACTTTTTGTTTCATTGATTTTTTGATTGTTTTTTTTTGGTTTCCATTTCATTAATTTCTGCCCTGACCTTTATTATTTCTTCCCATCTACTGATTTTTGGTTTGCCTTGTTCCTCTCTTTCTAAGGCCTTAAGGTGGAGCATTAAATTGTTTAGTTGTGAACTCTCTGATTTCTTAATATAGGCACTTAGAGCTATAAATTTCCCTCGTAGGATGGCCTTCATTGTGTCCCATAGGTTTTGGTATGTTGTATTCTCATCATCATTTGATTCTATGAATTTCTTGATTTCCTTTTTAATTTCTTCAATGACCAATACATCATTCAATAATGTACTGTTTAGTCTCCATGAATTTCTGTATGCTCTGTAGTTTTTCTTGTTGTTGATTTGCAGTTTAATCCCATTGTGGTCAGATAGCATACAAGGGATTATTTCAATTTTCCTGTATTTGTTAAGATTTGATTTGTGCCCTATCATATGGTCTATTTCAGAGAATGTCCCATGTGCTGCTGAGAAGAATGTATATTCTGTAGCATTTGGATGGAATGTTCTGTATATATCTGTTAGGTCCATTTGTTCCATGATATCATTTAATGCAGATGTCTCTCTGTTTATTTTTTGTTGGGTAGACCTGTCAAGTGGTGAGAGCAGGGTATTGAAGTCACCCACTACTATTGTGTTAGGAGTTATCTCTGACCTTAAGTCCAATAGTGTTTGTTTGATGAAATTGGAGGCCCCTGTGTTGGGAGCATATATGTTTATGATTGTGTTGTCCTCCTGTTGGAGTATTCCTTTAATCAGTATAAAGCGACCTGCTTTATCTTTCCTCACTAATGTTGGTTTGAAGTCTATCCTGTCAGAAATTAGGATGGCAACCCCTGCTTGTTTTCTAGGTCCATTTGCTTGATATGTCTTTTTCCAACCTTTCACCCTAAGAATGTTTCTATGTTTTAATGAGAGGTGAGTTTCCTGGAGGCAACAGATGGTAGGATCCTGCTTTTTAATCCATTCTGCCAGTCTATGTCTTTTGGTTGGGGCATTGAGGCCATTGATATTGAGAGTTATTATTGAAAGATATGTATTTGATCTCTCCATTTTTCTTGTTTTGTAGTTCTTCCTGGTTTTCATTTTACTCACTTGTTCTAACTGGTGAGTATGATTTCTTTTTTCCTATTTCCTGCTGTGTGTGTTTTGCTTTTTCTTCAGCATGAATGATTCCTGCAAGTATTTTCTGTAGAGCTGGTTTAGTTGTCATAAATTCCTTTAGCCTGTCTTTGTTGTGGAATGTCCTTGTTTCTCCATCAATTTGGATAGAAAGCTTTGCAGGATAAAATAATCTTGGTTGGCAGTTTTTATCTTTCAGAACTTGGAATACATCACTCCAGGCCCTTCTGGCTTTTAAAGTTTGTGTTGAGTCATCTGCTGTGACCCTGATGGGTTTCCCCTTGTAGGTCATTTGCTTTTTCTCTCTAACTGCTTTCAATATATTTTCTTTGGTTTGTGTATTTAGTAGTTTAATTATAACATGGTGAGAAGAGGATCTTTCTAGGTTTTGTCTATTTGGTGTTCTAAATGCTTCTTGTATCTGCATTGGCATTTCTTTCCCAATTTGGGGAAAATTTTCTTCTATGATTTTGTGGAAAACACCTACTAAGCCTCTGGATTGAAATTCTTCCCCTTCTGCTATACCTTGAATTCTTATGTTTGATCTTTTCATAGTGTCCCACATGTCTTGGAGTTCCCATTCATACCTTTCTATTAGCTTGTCTTTCTCTTTGTTGGACTGTGATAGGTCTGCCATCTGGTCTTCTAGTTTAGATATTCTGTCCTCTCCTTCATCCATTCTACTAGTGAGACTTTCCACAGAGTTTTTTATTTCACTGACTGTGTTCTTCAGAGCTAGGATTTCAGCCTGGTTTTTCTTTAGTAGTTCTATTTCCTTATTCATGTCCTCTAATGACCTTTTTATTTCCTTAAGCTGTTTTTCTGTAATCTCTTTCAAGAGTTTGTTTTCTTCTTTAATTCCTTTGTTTTCTTCTTGTAATGCTTTCATTTCTTCTTTTATTTCTTTCAGTATAGATAACATTATTCCTTTGAAATCTTTGTCAGGAATTTCATCTAAAACTGTCTCATTGGTGAACAATTCTAATGGATTTGTAATTTTTGGTGGGATTGCATTGTCTTGATTCTTTGTGTTTCTTTTATTATAATGCAGTGATTTTTGCATCCTGGATTGATTTAATGCTTAGGTTTTCTAGTTATCTGCAGAGTTCTTAGGTGTGGATATTGGTTTAAGGTGCCAAGTGTAGCACTTGTACCCAGGTCCACCTCAGAGGTAATCTTAGATGTTGACTTTGCTTGGTAAGCAAGTATTGTAATGGACTGGTGGAACAATTTAGTAGCAAGTTCTAAACTTCAATTGAGCCAAATGCACATTCAATTAACATGAGCACAGTGTATACAAGTGTGGGAATTGAAACAAAGAGTCTTATAAGGTCAAAATCCCTAAGGATGTGTTTCTTCCACACCTTTAATCTTGTCAGCTAGGAATCAGACCCTGCCCCCAATAATGGCAGAAGCAAAAGATAAAGGCCCTTTAAATCCAACAGTATTACAGGCAGCAATATTCAACACCTCATATTCAGCTTATTTGAAAATGGTAAGGCCAACCACCAATATGTAACCCATAACCTGCCCTGACCTGGAAAGAGAGGTTAGCACTTCCAATGCAGGCCTTTGTTACCTTTTGGTGTGGCTTCCAAACTCACCAATGCTGAGTGCCCACCTCATTCCCTGAGCTGTGGAGCTTGGCTCAGCTGTGCTGGGTCCAGTGTTGGTGATGTAGTACAGGCTGCTGCTAATAGTTGATTTCTGCCAATTCGCTGGGGATCTGATGGTTGGGGGATGGGCGAGTTCAGGAAGCCTGTAGTGGCTCACCATGTTCTCCTGTAGCTCTTTCAGTAGTTCAGCAGACTTTTCTTTGCTTTCTGGGCTCTGAGAGGAGACTGATGAGGTTGGAAAGTCCTCCGTTTATTTATTATTATTTTGTTGTTTGTTTCTGCAGCGGCAGCAGCAGTGGTGGCAGCGGCAGCGGCAGTGGCAGCAGCTGCAGGGGAAGCTCAGCAAGTCTCAGCTGATCTGAGCAGCGGCTTAGCGCTGCAGACTGGGGCAGCTGCTCCTGCCACTGTGGAGCGTGTTGGGCCACAATCTCCAAAGTGAGATTTCCGCTGTTTCCTGGAAAAAAATATTCTGATCTTTTCCGAAGAAGAGTGTAGCTGTGTTTAAATCCCTCCCTGATCTGGTTTGGCGTGGCTCCTATGCCGCCATCTTACCCAGAAGTCCTGCACGGTCATTTTTAAAATTTAGTTTGGCATTCATAAAGTTCAAAGGCCAATATTTAATATTTACTACATGAAACCACGACATTATTTCACGCTGCATGATTGTAATCTGCGGGAAATACAAACTGTACTGTTCACCAAGATCATATTTATAATCTTCATCTGAGGTAAAAGGATGGAGTGATCATAGTTATATACAAGTCAAGTGTTCTAAGTGTTACTTTTCTTCTTAGGATTCAACAGGTTTTCACACCATTTACATACAGCTGGTAACTTAGTAGCAAATGACCTTGTAGGTGTTTCAGATCAACAGCTCATTGTGGAAGTTAACCCCCTGCTGGCACTGGGAGTTATAAGTCTGCACCTAGGAAGGTGAGGGAGGAAAAAGATATATAATGTAAAAGAGAAAGTGAGTATAGAAAGGAGAGGGAGAGAGAGAGAGAAAGAGAGAGGGAGAGAGAGAGAGAGAGAGAAGAGAAAGAGAAGCAGGACAAGATTAAAGTTGGCCTTCATCATGTTCTCTCCAGGTTCCTGTGGTTCGAGTATTCCCTCTGTAGGCCTGCTGAAGGATCACTGTTTTAGCCTGTTGTTCAGAGTAAAGGGTTTTGTAGTATTTTTCCCTTTGGGGTCCCAATTTGTATCCCCCCCCTTGTCCTCCCTCCCACCCTCTCATTCCCTCCCACCTTTACCCTCCCTCCTTCCCACCCTCCTTCTTGTCTCGTCCTCAGAGTGTTTATTAGGTTTGGCCACATGTCTTTGCTATTATGAATTGAGCAGCTATAAACATAGTTGAGCAAATGTTTCTGATCTGAGGCTTGGGGCCTTTAGGGTAAATGCCCAATAAGGGAATAACTGGATCCATTGGTAAATCTATGGTCATCCTTTTCAATAGTCTCCATATAGCTGTCCATAGTGGTTGAACCATTTTACATTCCCAGCAACAGTGAAGACTTGTTCCTATTTCTCCGCAGCCTCGCCAGCATTTGTTTTCATTGTTTTTTTTAATGTTAGCCATCCTTACTGGGGTAAGGTGGAATCTCATAGTTGTTTTAATTTGCATTTCCCTGATGATTAGGGATGTTGAACATTTTCTTAAATGTGTGTTTGCTATTTGTATTTCTTCCTCTGAGAACTCCCTGTGCAGTTCTCTGCCCCACTTTGTGAGTGGGTTGTTTGGTGATTTATTGTTTAGGTTTTGGAGTTCTTTGTAGATTCTAGAAATTAGGCCTTTGTCAGTTGTATAGCTGGTGAAAATTTTCTCCCATTCTGTGGGTATTCTGCAGGCTTTGGTTATAATATTTTTGTCAGTGAAAAAGCTTTTCAGATTCATGAGATCCCAATGGTTGAGTGATTGTTTAATTTCCTGAGCTGCTGAGGTTTTGTTCAGGAAATCTTTTCCCACTCCTATATCGTGGAAGTTTCCTCCTATTTTTTCTTCCAGTAGTAGCAGAGTTTCTGGTTTTATATTAAGGTCTTTTATCCATTTGGACTTAATTTTTGTGCATGGAGAGATGTGTGGGTCGAGTTTCATTTTCCTACATATGGTTGTCCAGTTTGTCCAGCACCATTTGTTGAAGATGCTGTCCTTTTTCCATTCTACGTTGTTAGGGCCTTTGTCAAATATCAAGTAGCTGTAGTTTCTTGACCCAAAATCTGGGTCTTCAATTCTGTTCCATTGGTGTATATTCCTGTTTTTATGCCAGTAGCTTGTTGTTTTTATTACAATGGCTTTGTACTATAGCTTTAGATCAGGTATGGTGAAGCCTCCAGAGGTATTTCTTTTGCTGAGGATGAGCTTGGATAGCCAAGGCCTTCTGCCTTTCCATATGAATTTTGAGATAGTTTTTTCTATCTCATTGAAGAAGGAAGTTGGGATTTTTATCAGCATTGCATTGAATCTATATAGTGCTTTTGGTAAAATTGCCATTTTCACAATGTTAATTCTACCAATCCAGGAGCATGGGAGGTCTTTCCATTTTTGTAGGACCTCCTCAATTTCTTTTTTGAGAGTTTTTATGTTTTCATTGTATAGATCTTTCACTTCCTTAGTCAATGTTATTCCAAGGTATTTTATTTTCTATGTTGCAATTGAAAATGGGATGATGTTAATTATTTCTTTTCTGTCTCTTTTTCCTTTGCATACAGAAAGGCTACTGATTTCTGTGTATTGATTTTATATCCTGCTACTTTGCTGAAGGTGCTAATCACCTTTAAGAGTTTTGAGATGGAAGTTCTCGGGTCACTTATGTATAGAATCATGTCATCTGCAAATAGGGCTAACTTAACTTCTTCCTTTCCAATTTGTATCCCTTTGCTTTCTTTCTCCTGTCTCATTGCTTCAGCTAATACTTCTAGCACTATGTTGAAGAGCAGAGGTGAGAGTGGACACCCCTGCCTTGTTCCTGATCTCAATGGGAATTCCTTCATTCTCTCCCCATTAAGAATTACTTGGGTTTTTGGTGCTTCATATATAGCCTTTATTGTGTTGAGATATGGGCCATCTATGCCTATTCTCTCCAATGTTTTATCATGAAGTGATGTTGTATTTTGTCAAAGGCCTTTTCTGCATCTATCGAAATGATCATGTGGTTTTTGTGTTTCAGCTTGTTTATGTGGTGTATTACATTGACAGGTTTATGTATGTTGAACCACCCCTGTGTTCCAGGGATGAAGCCTACTTGATCAAGGTGGATAATGCTTTTGATGTACTGTTGAATTCGGTTTGCAAGAATTTTGTTCAGGATCTTTGCATCTATGTTCATCAGAGAAATGGGCCTATAATTTTCCTTTCTTGTGGCATCCCAGCCTGGTTTTGGAATTAGGGTGATACTAGCTTCATAGAAGGAGTTGGGGATCTCTCCCTGTTCTCCAATTGTGTGGCACAGTTTGAGAAGAATTGGTTTCAGTTCTTCCATGAAGGCTGAGAAACCTTCTGGTCCTGGACTCTTCTTTTTGGGGAGGTGTTTGATTACCTCTTCAATCTCAAAGGGTGTGATGGGTTTGTTTAGGAAATTAACTGCTCTGAGCTTAGCTTTGGTAGGTGGTATGTGTCTAGGAATTCATCCATTTCTTCCATATTCTCCTGTTTTATGGAGTAGAAGTTTTTGAAATAAGTACTAATAACTCTTCCTATTTCACTCATGTCTGTTGTGATCTCTCCTTTTTTCATTTCTAATTTTGTTGATTTGAAGTGTTTCTTTTTTCTGCTTGATCAAATTGGCCTGGAGTGTACCAATCTTGTTAATTTTTTCAAAGAACCAGCTTTTTTCATCAATTTTCTTAATTGTCCTCTCAGTTTCCAATTCATTAATTTCTGCTCTGATCTTAATTATTTCTTTCCATCTGGAGCTTTTTGGGTTGGCTTCTTCTAGCTTTTCCAATGCCTTTAGGTGGATGGTTTGGTTATTAATTTGGGATCTGTCAGCTTTTTAAATTAGAGAGAGAGAGAGAGAGAGAGAGAGAGAGAGAGAGAGAGAGAAAATTGGTGTGCCAGGGCCTCAGGCACTGAAATTGAACTCCAGATGCTTGTGCCACTAGAGAACATATGCAACGCAACCTTGTGCTTGCCTCGCCTTTGTGCATCTGGCTTATGTGGGATCTGGAGAGTCAAACATGGGTCCTTAGGCTTTGCAGAGAAGCACCTTAACCACTAAGCCATTTCTCCAGCCCTTTTAATGCCATTTTTAATCACCAAAGGCCGTGATTAGAAATCTTTGGCACTCAAACAACTGGGTTTTCTGTATTCTTCTCTTGATGGCTGAGGAAATGTAAATTCCAAGGATTTTTTTTTTTATTATTTAAGAACCAACATGAACTTACTGTTGTTACATTATTTCACTATGTTATTTGCAAATTAGGACTTTCTCTATTTTTTCTTTTGTTTTTCAAGGTAGGGTCTCACTCTAGCCCAGGCTGATCTACAATTCACTATTATACCCTCAAGCTGTCCTCAAACTCATGTAGGTCCTACTATCTCTGCCTCTCAAGTGCTGTCATTAAGTCATGGGCTGCCACACCCAGCTAAGTTAAACTTACAAAATTTGCATTGAATCAATCCACAATGTTAATGTTCATTACTCCTTAAAAGCAGTTCTATGTTTTTCCTTTTTCTGTCTCTCACACAATATAGTTCGAGGTTACCTCCTTTCCTTGTTTACATGTGCATGTCCTAGGATGTCCCCTGAGTTGCCTGATTGTATCCTTGCTTGAGCAAGGACTAGAAGGTTAAATATGCAATTCAAACCTAGTTAATTGACCTGTAATTTCAACCCCAAAGAGAAATGAGTAATCTATGAAAATGTAAATAATTTAACAACATCTGTGAGGCAGAAATAAGTTACAGGGAATAAGCTTTCATGTATAATGCATAATGTTAATTTAAGCTGGTAGGCTTGCATTTCACAGGAACTGAGTTCTCTCATTTTATTAAATCAGTCCTGTTTTCTGGGGGGAAACATGACATTTCATAACTAAAATTGGACTGCAAAGAGATTTCTGACCATTTGTTTCATGAGTGGAATTTTAAAATTCTTTTGGATACAACAGTACATATATATATATATATATATATATATATATATATATATATTTATTTATTTATTATTTATTTAATTTATTTGTTTTATATATAATATATATATATTATTTATTTTGAGAAAAAGAGACAGAGAGAGAGAGCTAAAGACTGAGAGAGAGATAAAAACTGGGTGCACCAGGTCTTCAGCTGCTGCATACAAACTCCAGTCTGTCTGGCACCTTGTATGACATTGTGCTCTTGTGTCACTGTGCCTCTGGCTATGTAGGACCTGGAGATTCAAATATGAGTTCTTAGGCTTCGCAGGCAAGTGCTTTAACTGCTAAGCCATCTCTCCATCCCCTACTTTCATATACTTTAAAAAAATATTTATGTGCAAG
>JAEOAD010002260.1:0-14953 GCA_036365145.1 Orientallactaga sibirica | reverse complement strand
TTGTTTTCTCCTCAAACTACTTTACATATGAGGCGAATCTACTAACTTGGATACCTTTTAAGATTACATTAACAAGGAAAGTTTGAACTTGCTGCACTCAACCATCTTCGTAGAAAGGAAACTGATTCCTAGAACCGAATTAACTTATTCCACACACTACAGTGTTCGGTATTGAAGATGTTTGTTTTCTAAAGAAACTACTTTAGAAATGAGGCGAATCTACTATGTTGTGCATCTTTATAGATTACATTAACAGGGAAAGTTAAAACTTGCTACACTCAAACTTCTTCGGAGGAAAACAATTGATTCCTAGAACCGAACTAGCTTATTTCACATAGTACAGTGTTCGGTAATGAAGATGTTTGTTTTCTAAACAAACTGCTTTTGAAATGAGGCGAATCTACTAAGTTGTGCATTTATTTAGATTACATTAACAAGGAAAGTTTGAACTTTCTAAACTGAACCATCTTCATAGAGAGGAAACTGATCTCTAGAATCGAATTAGCTTATTTCACACAGTACAATGTTCGGCAAAGAAGATGTTTGTTTTCTCAAGAAACTACTTTACAAATGAGCTGAATCTACTAACATGGACATCTTTTTAGATTACATTAACAAGGAAAGTTTGACCTTGGTGAACTCAACCATCTTCGTAGAAATGAAACTGATTCCTAGAACCGAGTTAACTCATTTCATATAGTACAGTGTTCGGAACTGAAGATGTATGTTTTCTAAAGAAACTACTTTAGAAATGAGGCGAATGTTCTAACTTTTACATCTTGATAGATTACACAAACTAGGAAAGTTTGAACTTGCTGCACTCAACCTTCTTCGTAGTTAAGCAAGTGATTCCTAGAACCGAAATAGCTTATTTCACACAGTACAGTGTTCAGTAATGAAGATGTTTGTTTTCTAAACAAACTACTTTACAAATGAGGCAAATCTACTAAGTTGTGCATCTTTTTAGAATTCATTAACAAGGAAAGTTTGAACTTGCTGCCCTGAACCTACATTGTAGGAAAGCAACTGATTCCGAGAACCGAATTAGCTTATTTCACACAGTACAATGTTCGGAAATGAAGACGTTTGATTTCTCAACAAACTACTTTAGAAATGAGGCAAATCTACTAACTTGGACATATTTTTCGATTACATTAACAAGGAAAATTTGAACTTGCTGCACTCAACCATCTTCGTAGAAAGGATACTGATTCCTAGAACAGAATTAACTTATTTCACACACTACAGTGTTCGGTATTGAAGATGCTTGTTTTCTAAAGAAACTACTTTAGAAATGAGGTGAATCTACTATGTTGTGAATCTTTATAGATTACATTAACAGGGAAAGTTAAAACTTGCTACACTCAAACTTCTTCGGAGGAAAACAATTGATTCCTAGAACCGAACTAGCTTATTTCACATAGTACAGTGTTCGGTAATGAAGATGCTTGTTTTCTAAACAAACTGCTTTTGAAATGAGGCAAATCTACTAAGTTGTGCATTTATTTGGATTACCTTAACAAGGAAAGTTTGAACTTTCTAAACTGAACCATCTTCAAAGAGAGGAAACTGATTCCTAGAATCGAATTAGCTTATTTCACACAGTACCGTGTTCGGCAATGAAGATGTTTGTTTTCTCAAGAAACTACTTTACAAATGAGCCGAATCTACTAACTTGGACATCTTTTTAGATTACATTAACAAGGAAAGTTTGACCTTGGTAAACTCAACCATCTTCGTAGAAATGAAAGTGATTCCTAGAACCGAGTTAACTCATTTCATACAGTACAGTGTTCGGTACTGAAGATGTTTGTTTTCTAAAGAAACTACTTTAGAAATGAGGCGAATGTTCTAACTTTTACATCTTGATAGATTACACAAACTAGGAAAGTTTGAACTTGCTGCACTCAACCTTCTTCGTAGGAAAGCAAGTGATTCCTAGAACCGAAATAGCTTATTTCACCCAGTATAGTGTTCGGTAATGAAGATGTTTCTTTTCTAAAGAAACTACTTTAGGATTGAGGTGAATCTACTACCTTGTTCATCTTGTTAGATTACACAAACTAGGAAAGTTTGAACTTGCTGCACTCAACCTTCTTCGTAGGAAAGCAAGGTATTCCTAGAACCTAACTAGCTCATTTCACATAGTACAGTGTTCGGTAATGAAGATGTTTGTTTTCTCAACAAACTACTTTACAAATGAGGCAAATCTACTAAGTTGTGCATCTTTTTAGATTACATTAACAAGGAAAGTTTGAACTTGCTGCCCTGAACCTTCATTGTAGGAAAGCAACTGATTCCGAGAACCGAATTAGCTTATTTCACACAGTACAATGTTCGGAAATGAAGACGTTTGATTTCTCAACAAACTACTCTGGAAATGAGGCAAATCTACTAACTTGGACATATTTTTGGATTACATTAACAAGGAAAGTTTGAACATGCTGCACTCAACCTTCTTCGTAGGAAGGCCCGTGATTCCTAGAACCGAACTAGCTTATTTCACATAGTATAGTGTTCGGTAATGAAGATGTTTGTTTTCTAAACAAGCTACTTTAGAAATGAGGTGAATCTACCAAGTTGTGCATATTTTGAGATTACATTAACAGGGAACGTTTGAACTTGCTGCACTCAACCTTCTTTGTAGGAAAGCAACTGATTCCTAGAACTGAATAAGCTTATTTCACGCAGTACAATGTTCACCAATGAAGATGTTTGTTTTCTCAAGAATCTACTTTACAAATGAGGGGAACCTACTAACGTGGACGTCTTTTTAGATTACATTAACAAGGAAATTTTGACCTTGCTGCACTCAAGCATCTTCCTAGAAAGGAAACTGATTCCCAGAACCGAATTAACTTATTTCACACAGTACTATGTTCGGCAATGAAGATGTTTGTTTTCTCAAGAAACTACTTTACAAATGAGCTGAGTCTACTAACTTGGACATCTTTTTAGATTACATTACCAAGGAAAGTTTGACCTTCCTAAAATCAACCATCTTCGTAGAAATGAAACTGATTCCTAGACCAGAATTAACTTGTTTCACACAGTACAGTGTTCGGTACTGAAGATGTTTGTTTTCTAAAGTAACTACTTTAGAAATGAGGCGAATCTACTAACTTGTACATCTTGTTAGATTACACAAACTAGGAAAGGTTGAACTTGCTGCACTCAACCTTCTTCGTAGGAAAGCAAGTGATTCCTAGAACCGAACTAGCTTATTTCACATAGTACACTGTTCGGAAATGAAGTTGTTTGGTTTCTAAACAAACTACTTTAGAAATGAGGCGAATCTACTACGTTGTGAATCTTTTTAGAACACATTAACAAGGAAAGTTTGAACTTGCTGCACTCAACGTTCTTTGTAGGAAAGCAACTGATTCCTAGATACGAATTAGCTTATTTCACACAGTACAATGTTCGGCAATGAAGATGTTTCTTTTCTCAACAAACTACTTTACAAATGAGGTCAATCTACTAACTTGGACATCTCGTTAGATTTCACATACTAGGAAAGTTTCATCTTGCTGCACTCCATCTTCTTTGTACGAAAGCAACTGATTCCTAGAACCAAAGCAGCTTATTTCACACATGACAATGTTCGGTAATGAAGATGTTAGTTTACTAAGCAAACTACTTTGGAAGTGAAGCAAATCTACTAACTTGTACACCTTGTTAGATTACACAAACTAGGAAAGTTTGAACTTGCTGCACTCAACCTTCTTCGTAGGAAAGTAACTGATTCCTAGAACCAAACCAGCTTATTTCACAGATTACAATGTTCGGCAATGAAGATGTTAGTTTACTAAGCAAACTACTTTGGAAGTGAAGCGAATCTACTAATTTGTACATCTTGTTAGATTACACAAACTAGGAAAGTTTGAACTTGCTGCACTCAACCTTCTTCGTAGGAAAGCAAGTGATTCCTAGAACCGAACTGGCTTATTTCACATTGTACATTGTTCAGTAATGAAGATGTTTGTTTTCTCAACAAAGTACTTTACAAATGAGGGGAATCTACTAACTTGGACATCTTTTTAGATTATATTAACAAGGAAAGTTTGAACTTGCAGAACTCAACCATCTTCGTAGAAAGGAACCTGATTCCAAGAATTGAATTAACTTATTTCACACAGTACAGTGTTCGGTACTGAAGATGTTTGTTTTCTAAAGAAACTCCTTTAGAAATGAGGCGAATATACTATCTTGTACATCTTGTTAGATGACACAAGCTAGGAAAGTTTGAACTTGCTGCACTCAACCTTCTTCGTAGGAAAGCAAGTGATTCCTAGAACCGAACTAGCTTATTTCGCATAGTACAGTGTTCAATAATGAAGATGTTTGCTTTCTAAACAAACTACTTTAGAAATGAGGCGAATATACTAAGTTGTGCATCTTTTTTGATTACGTTAACAGGGAAAGTTTGAACTTGCTGCACTCAACCTTCTTTGTAGGAAAGGAACTGATTCCTAGAACTCAATTAACTTATTTCACACAGTACAGTTTTCAGTACTGAAGATGTTTGTTTTCTAAAGGAACTACTTTAGAAATGAGCCAAATCTGCTAACTTTACATCTTGTTAGATTACACAAACTAGGAAAGTTTGAACTTGCTGCACTCATCCTTCTTCGTAGGAAGGAAACTCATTCCTAGAACTGAATTAACATATTTCACACAGTACAGTGTGCGGTACTGAAGATGTTTGTTTTCTAAAGAAACTACATTAGAAATGAGGCGAATCTACTAATTTGTACATCTTGATACATTACACAAAAAAGGAAAGTTTGAACTTGCTGCACTCAACCTTCTTTGTAGGAAAGCAACTGATTCCTCGAACCGACTTAGCTTATTTCACACAGTACAATGTTCGGCAATGAAGATGTTTCTTTCCTCAACAAACTACTTTACAAATGAGGCGAATCCCCTAACTTGGACAACTGTTAAGATTACATTAACCAGGAAAGTTTGACCTTGCTAAACTCAATCATCTTCGTAGAAATGAAACTGGCTCCTAGAACCGAATTAACTTATTTCACACAGGACAGTGTTCATTACTGAAGATGTTTGTTCTCTAAAGAAACTGCCTTAGAAATGAGGCGAATCTACTAACTTGTACATCTTGTCAGATTACACAAACGCGGAAAGTTTGAACTTGCTGTACTCAACCTTCTTTGTAGGAAGGTAAATGATTCCTAGAACCGAACTAGCTTATTTCACATAGTATAGTGTTCGGTAATGAAGATGTTTGTTTTCTAACCAAACTCCTTAAGAAATGAGGCGAATCTACTAAGTTGTGCATCTTTTTAGAATACATTAACAAGGAAAGTTTGAACTTGCTGCACTCAACCTTCTTTGTTGGAAAGCAACTGATTCCTAGAACCGAACTCGCTTATTTCACACAGTACAATGTTTGGCAATGCAGAGGTTTGTTTTCTCAACAAACTACTTTACAAATGAGGCTAATCTACTAACTTGGACATCTTTTTGATTACATTAACAAGGAAAGTTTGATCTTGCTGCACGCAACCATCTTCGATTCCCAGAACCGAACCAGTTTATTTCATATAGTATAGTGTTCTGTAATGAAGATGTTTGTTTTCTAAACAAACTACTTTAGAAATGAGGCGAATCTACTAAGTTGTGCATCTTTTTAGATTACATTAACAGGGAAAGTTTGAACTTGCTGCACTCAACCTTCTTTGTAGGAAAGCAACTGATTCCAAGAACCGAATTAACTTATTTCACACAGTACAGTGTTCAGAACGAAAGATGTTTGTTTTCTAAAGAAACTACTTAAGAAATGAGGCGAATCTACTAACTTGTACATCTTGTTATTTTACATAAACTAGGAACGTTTGAACTTGCTGCACTCAACCTTCTTCGTAGGAAGGCAAGTGATTCCCAGAACCGAACTAGCGTATTTCACATAGTACAGTGTTCGGAAATGAAGATGTTTGTTTTCTAAACAAACTACTTTAGAAATGAGGTGAATCAACTAAGTTGTGCATCTTTTTAGAATACATTAACAAGGAAAGTTTGAACTTGCTGCACTCAACCTTTTTTGTAGCAAAGCAACTGATTACTACAACCGAATTAGCTTATTTCACACAGTACAATGTTCAGCAATGAAGATGTTTGTTTTCTCAACAAACTACTTTACAAAAGAGGTGCATCTGCTAACTTGGACGTCATTTGGATTACATTAACAAGGAAAGGTTGAACTTGCTGCACTCAACCATCTTCGTAGAAAGGAAAATGATTCCTAGAACCGAATTTAACTTATTTCACACAGTACAGTGTTCAGTAATGAAGATTTTGGTTTCTAAATAAAGTACTTTAGAAATGAGGCAAATCTACTAAGTTGTGCATCTTTTTAGATTACATTAACAGGGAAAGTTTGAACTTGCTGCACTCAACCTTCTTTGTAGGAAAGCAACTGATTCCAAGAACCGAATTAACTTATTTCACACAGTACAGTGTTTAGTACGAAACATGTTTGTTTTCTAAAGAAACTACTTAAGAAATGAGGCGAATCTACTAACTTGTACATCTTGTTATTTTACATAAACTAGGAGAGTTTGAACTTGCGGCACTCAACCTTCTTCGTAGGAAGGCAAGTGATTCCTAGAACCGAACTAGCGTATTTCACATAGTACAGTGTTCGGAAATGAAGATGTTTGTTTTCTAAACAAACTACTTTAGAAATGAGGTGAATCTACTAAGTTGTGCATCTTTTTAGAATACATTAACAAGGAAAGTTTGAACTTGCTGCACTCAACCTTTTTTGTCGCAAAGCAACTGATTCCTACAACCGAATTAGCTTATTTCACACAGTACAATGTTCAGCAATGAAGATGTTTGTTTTCTCAACAAACTACTTTACAAAAGAGGTGCATCTGCTAACTTGGACGTCATTTGGATTACATTAACAAGGAAAGGTTGAACTTGCTGCACTCAACCATCTTCGTAGAAAGGAAAATGATTCCTAGAACCGAATTAACTTATTTCACACAGTACAGTGTTCAGTAACGAAGATTTTGGTTTCTAAATAAAGTATTTTAGAAATGAGGCGAATCTACTAAGTTGTGCATCTTTTTAGACTACATTAACAGGGAAAGTTTGAACTTGCTGCACTCAACCTTCTTTGTAGGAAAGAAACTGATTCCTAGAACTGAATTAACCTATTTCACACAGTACACTGTTCCGTACTGAAGATGTTTGTTTTCTAAAAAAACTACTTTAGAAATGAGGAGAATCTACTCGGTTGTACATCTTTTTAAATTACATTAACAAGGAAAGTTTGAACTTGATGTACTCAACCTTTTTCATAGGAAAGCATCTGATTCCTAAAACCGAAACAACTTCTTGCACACAGTACAGTATTTGGTATTGAAGGTGTTTGTTTTCTGAATAATGTAGTTTAGAAATGAAGGAAACTTTTAAGTAGTACATCTTGTTAGATTCCACAAACAAGGAAAGTTTGTACATGCTGCACTCAACCTTCTTCGTAGGAAAGCAACTGATGCCTAAAACCAAACTAACTTATTTCACACAGTACAGTGTTCGGGAATGAAGATGTTTGTTTTCTAAACAAACTACTTTAGAAATGAAGCGAATCTACTGAGTTGTACATCCTGTTGTATTACACAAACAAGGAAAGTTTGAACTTGCTGTACTCAACCCTCTTCGGAGAAAAGCAACTGATTCCTGGAACCTAACTAGCTTATTTCACACAGTACAGTGATCGGCAATGAACGTGTTTGTTTTCTAAACAAACAACTTTAGAAATGAGGTGAATGTACAATCTTGTCCATCTTGTTAGATTACACAAACTAGGAAAGTTTGAACTTGCTGCTCTCAACCTTCTTCATAGGAAAGCAACTGATTCCTAGAAATGAACTAGCTCATTTCACACAGTACAATGTTTGGCAGCAAAGATGTTTGTTTTCTCAACAAACTACTTTCCAAATAGGCGAATCTACCCTGTTGTACATCTTTTTAATTACATTAACAAGGAAAGTTTGAACTTGCGGCACTCAACCATCTTCGTCGAAAAGAAACTCATTCCTAGAACCGAAATAGCTTACTTCACACAGTACAGTGTTGGGCAATAAAGATGTTTGTTTTCTCAACAAACTACTTTCCAAACGAGGTGAATATACTAACTTGTACAGCTTGTTAGATTACACACACAAGGAAAGTTTGAACTTGCTGCACTCAATCTTCTTCTTAAAAAGCACCTGATTCCTAGAACCGAACTTGCTTATTTGAAACAGTACAATGTTCGGCAATGAAGATGTTTGTTTACTCAACAAACTACTTTAAAAATGAGGCGAATGTACTAACTTGGACATCTTTTTATATCTCCCAAGCAAGGAAAGTTTGAACTAGCTGCACTTAACCTTATTCATCGAAAGGCCACTGATTCCTAGAACCGAACCAGATTATTTCACAGAGTACAGTGTTCGGTACTGAAGATGTTTGTTTTCTAAAGAAACTACTTTAGACATGAGGCGAATCTACTAACTTGTACATCTTGTTAGATTACACAAACTAGGAAAGATTGAACTTGCTGCACTCAACCTTCTTCGTAGGAAAGCAACTGATTCCTAGAACGGAACTAGCTTATTTCACACATTACAATGTTCGGCAATGAAGATGTTAGTTTACTAAGTAAACTACTTTAGAAATGAGGCGAATCTATTGACTTGTACATCTTGTTAGATCACACGAACAAGGAATGTTTGAACTTGCTGCATTCAACCTTCCTCGTAGAAAGGCAACTGCTTCCTGGAACCGAACTTGCTCATTTCACACAGTACAATGTTCTGCAATGAAGATGTTTGTTTTCTAAACAAACTACTTTAGAAATGATGTGAATCTACTAACTTGTCAACCCTGTTAGATTACACAAACTAAGAAAGTTTGAACTTGCTGCACTCAACCTTCTTTGTAGGAAAGCAACAGATTCCTAGAACTGAATTAGCTTATTTCACACAGTACAATGTTCAGCAATGAAGATGTTTGTTTTCTCAACAAACTACTTTAAAAATGAGGCAAATCTACTAACTTGTACATCTTTTAGATTACATTAACAAGGAAAGTTTGAACTTGCTGCACTCAACCATCTTTTGTATAAAGGAAACTGATTCCTAAGAACCGAATTAACTTATTTCACACAGTACAGTGTTCAGTACTGAAGACAATTGTTTTCTAAAGAAACTACTTTAGAAATGACGCGAATCTACTAACATGTACATCTTGTTAGATTACACCAACTAGGAACGTTTGAACTTGTTGCAGTCAACGTTCTTCGTAGGAAGGCAAGTGATTCCTAGAACCAAACAACCTTATTTCACACAGTACAGTGTTCAGTACTGAAGATGTTTGTTTTCTATAGAAACTACTTTCGAAATGAGGTGTATCTACTAAGTTGTGCATCATTTTAGATTACATTAACAAGGAAAGTTTGCACTTGCTGCACTCAACCTTCTTTGTAGGAAAGCAACTGATTCCTAGAACCGAATTAGCTTATTTCACACAGTACAATGTTCGGCAATGAAAATGTTTCTTTTCTCAACAAACGACTTTACAAATGAGGCGAATCTACTAACTAGGACGTGTTTTTAGATTACATTAACAAGGAAAGGTTGAACATGCTGCACTCAACCATCTTCGTAGAAAGGAAACTGATTCCTAGAACCGAATTAACTTATTTCACACAGTACAGTGTTTGGTACTGAAGATGTTTGTGTTCTAAAGAAACTACTTTATAAATGAGGCGAATCTTCTAATTTGTACATCTTGTTAGATTACACAAACTAGGAAAGTTTGAACTGGCTGCACTCAAACTTCTTCGTAGGAAAGCAAGTGATTCCTAGAACCAAACTTGCTTATTTCACATGGTACAGTGTTTGGTAATGAAGACGTTTGTTTTCTAAACAAACTACTTTAGAAATGAGGCAAATCTACTACCTTGTGCACCCTTTTAGATTACACAAACTAGGAAAGTTTGAATTTGCAGCACTCAACCTTCTTCGTAGGAAAGCAACTGATTCTTAGAACCCCAATAGCTTATTTCACACAATACAGTGTTCGGCAATGAAGATGTTTGTTTTCTAAACAAACTACTGTAGAAATGAGGCAAATCTACTTGCTTGGACATCTTGTTAGATTACACAAACTAGGAAAGTTTGAACTTGCTGCACTCAACCTTCTTCGTAGGAGAGCAAGTGATTCCTCAAACCGAACTAGCTTATTTCACACATTACAATGTTCGGCAATGAAGTTGTTAGTTTACTAAGCAAACTACTTAGGAAGTGAAGTGAATCTACTAAGTTTTACATCATGTTACATTACAGAAACAAGGACAGTTGGAACATGTTGCACTCAACGTTATTCGTAGGAGAGCAACAGATTCCTAGAACCGAAGTAGCTTATTTCCCACATTACAGTGTTCGGGAATGAAAATGTTTGTTTTCTAAAAAACCTACTGTAGAAATGAGGCCCATCTACTAAGTTGTACTTCTTTTTTATATTACATTAACAAGGAAAGTTTGAACTTGCTGTACTCAACCTTTTTCGTAGGAAAGCAACTGATTCCTAGAAACTAACTAGCTCATTTCACACAGTACAATGTTTGGCAATGAAGATGTTTGTTTTCTCAACAAACTACTTTTCAAATGAGGCGAATCTACTAACTTGGACATCTTTTTAGATTACATTAACAAAGAAAGTTTGAACTTGCTGCACTCAACCATCTTCGTCGAAAAGGAACTCATTCCTGGAACCAAAATAGTTTACTTCACACAGTACAGTGATGGGCAATAAAGATGTTTGTTTTTCTCAACAAACTACTTTACAAATGAGGTGAATCTAGTAACTTGTACATCTTGTTAGATTACACAAACAAGGAAAGTTTGAACTTGCTGCACTCAACCTTCTTCGTAAAAAACAACTGATTTCTAGAACTGAACTAGCTTATTTCACACAGTACAGTGTTCAGCAATGAAGATGTTTGTTTTCTAAACAAACTACTTTAGAAATTAGGCGAAACTACTAACTTGTACATCTTTTTAGATCACCCAAGCAAGGAAAGTTTGAACTTGCCTCACTCAACCTTCTTCATAGAAAGGCCACTGATTCCTAGAACCGAACCAGCTTATTTCACAGAGTACGGTGTTCGGGACTGAAGATGTTTGTTTTCTAAAGAAACTACTTTAGACATGAGGTGAATCTACTAACTTGTACATCTTGTTAGATTACACAAACTAGGAAAGATTGAACTTGCTGCACTCAACCTTCTTTGTAGGAAAGCAACTGATTCCTAGAATGAACTAGCTTATTTCACACATTACATCGTTCGGCAATGAAGATGTTAGTTTACTAAGCAAACTACTTTAGAAATGAGGCGAATCTACTGACTAGTACATCTTCTTAGATCACACAAACAAGGAATGTTTGAACTTGGTGCATTCAACCTTCTTCGTAGAAAGGCAACTGCTTCCTAGAACCGAACTTGCTCATTTCACACAGTACAATGTTCGGCAATGAAGATGTTTGTTTTCTCAACAAACTACTTTAGAAATGATGTGAATCTACTAACTTGTCCACCCTGTCAGATTACACAAACTAAGAAAGTTTGAACTTGCTGCACTCGACCATCTTCGTAGGAAAGCAACTGATTCCTAGAAACGAAGAAGCTCTTTTCACACAGTACAATGTTCGGCAATGAAGATGTTTGTTATCTCAACAAACTACTTTAGAAATGAGGTGAATCTACTAACTAGGACATCTTTTTAGATTACATTACCAAGGAAAGTTTGAACTTGCTGCACTCAACGATCTTGAGAAAGGAAACTTATTCCTAGAACCGAATTTACTTTTTCACACAGTACAGTGTTCGGTACTGAAGATGTTTGTTTTCTAAAGAAAATTCTTTAGAAATGAGGGGAATCTACTAACTTGTACATCTTGTTAGATTACACAAACTAGGAAAGATTGAACTTGCTGCACTCAATCGTCTTCATCGGAAAGCAACTGATTCCTAGAAACGAACGAGCTCATTTCACACAGTACAATGTTCGGCAATGAAGATGTTTGTTTTCTCAACAAACTATTTTAGAAATGATGTGAATCTGCTAAGTTGTGCATCTTTTTAGATTACATTAACAAGGAAAGTTTGAACTTGCTGCACTCAACCATCTTCGTCGAAGAGATACTCATTACTAGAACCAAAATAGCTTACTTCGCACAGTACAGTGTTGGGCAATAAAGATGTTTGTTTTCACAACAATCTACTTTACAAATGAGGCGAATCTACTAACTTGTACATCTTTTTAGATTACACAAACAAGGGAAGTCTGAATTTGCTGCACTCAACCTTTTACGTAGGGAAGCAACTGATGCCTAAAACCGAACTAACTTATTTCACACAGTACAGTGTTCGGGAATGAAGATGTTTGTTTTCTAAAGAAACTACTTTAGAAATGAAAAGAATCTACTGAGTTGTACATCCTATTACATTACACAAACAAGGAAAGTTTGAACTTGCTGCAATCAACCTTCTTCGTAGGAAAGCAACTTATTCCTAGAACTGAACTAGCTTATTTCACACATTACTGTGTTCGGGAATTAAAATGTTTGTTTTCTAAAAAACCTACTGTAGAAATGAGGCCCATCTACTAAGTTGTACTTCTTTTTTAGATTACATTAACAAGGAAAGTTTGAACTTGCTGTACTCAACCTTTTTCGTAGGAAAGCATCTGATTCCTAACACCGATAAAACTTATTTCACACAGTACACTATTTGGTATTGAAGGTGTTTGTTTTCTAAACAGTGTAGTTTAGAAATGAGGGAAACTTGTCAGTAGTACATCTTGTTCGATTACACAAACTGCACTCTGCCTTCCTCATAGGAAAGCAACTGATGCCTAAAACTGAATTAACTTATTTCACACAGTACAGTGTTCGGGAACGAAGAGGTTTGTTTTCTAAACAAACTACTTTAGAAATGAAAAGAATCTACTCAGTTGTACATCTTGTTACATTACACAAAAAAGGAAAGTTTGAACTTGCTGCACTCAACCTTCTTCATAGGAAAGCAACTGATTCCTAGAACCGCAATAGCTTATTCACACAGTACAGTGTTCGGAAATGAAGATGTTTGTTTTCTCAAAAAACGACTTTACATATGAGGCGAATCTACTAACTTGGACATCTTTTTAGATTACATTAACAAGGAAAGTTTGAACTTGCTGTACTCAACCTTTTTCGTAGGAAAGCATCTGATTCCTAAAACCAAAACAACTTATTTCACACAGTACAGTTTTTGGTATTGAAGGTGTTTGTTTTCTAAACAATGTAGTTTAGAAATGAGGGAAACTTGTACGTAGTACATCTTGTTAGATTACACAAACATGGAAAGTTTGAACTTGCTGCTCTCAACCTTCTTCGTAGGAAAGCAAGTGATTCCTAGAACTGAACTACCATATTTCATGTAGTACAGTGTCGAATGAAGATGTTTGTTTTCTAAACAAACTACTGTAGAATTGAGGCGAATCTACTAAGTTGTACATCTTTTTAGATTACATTAACAAGGACAGTTTGAACTTGCTTCACTCAGCCATGTTCATCGACAAGAAACTGATTCCTAGAACCGAACTAGCTTACTTAACAAAGTACAATGTTCAGCAACTAAGATGTTTGGTGTCTAAACAAACTACTTTAGAAATGAAGTGAATCTACTAAGTTGTACATCCTGTTACGTTACACAAACCAGGAAAGTTTGAACAGGCTGCACTCAACCTTCTTCGTAGGAAATCAAGTGATTCTTAGAACTGAACTAGGTTATTTCACACAGTACAGTGTTCGGCAATGAAAATGTTTGTTTTCTAAACAAACTACTTTAGAAATGAAGCGAATCTACTAAGTTGTACATCCTGTGACATTACAAAACCAGAAAAGTTTGAACTTGCTGCACTCAACCATCGTCGTAGGAAAGCAACTGATTCTTAGAACCGAAATAGATTATTTCACACACTGCAGTATTTGGCAATGAAGATGTCTGTTTTCTAAATAAACTACTTTAGAAATGAGGCGAATCTACTAAGTTGTACATCTTTTTTAGATGACAGTAACAAGGAAAGTTTGATCTTGCTGCACTCAACCTTCTTCATAGGAAGCAACTGATTCCCAGACCGAAATAGCTAATTTCACACAGTACAGTGTTTCGCACTGAAGATGTTTTTTTTCTAAACAAACTACTTTAGAAATGAGGCGAATCTACTAAGTTGTACACCTGCTACATTACACAAACAAGGAAAGTTTTAACTTGCTGCACTCAACCTTCTTAGGGAAAGCAAGTGATTCCTAGAACTGAACTAGATTATTTCAAATAGTACAGTGTTCTGGAATGAAGATGTTTCTTTTCTAAACAAACTACTTTAGAAATGAGGTGAATCTACTAACTTGTACATCTTGTTAGATCACACAAACTATCAAAGTTTGAACTTCCTGTACTCAACCTTCTTCATAGGAAAGCAACTGATTCCTAGAACCAACCCGCTTATTTCACACACTACCATGTTTGTCAATGAAGACGCTTGTTTTTCAACAAACTACTTTTCAAATGAGGCGAATCTACTAAGTTGTACATCTTTTTTAGATTACATTAACGAGGAAAAGTTTGAACTTGCTTCACTCAACCTTCTTCGTCGAAATGAAACTGATTCATAGAACTGAACTAGGTTGCTTCACACAGTACAGTGTTGGGCAATGAATATGTTTGTTTTCTAAAGAAAGTAGTTTATAAATGAAGCAAAACTTGTAATTTGTACATCTTGTTAGCTTAAACAAATAAGGAAAGATTGAACTTGCTCTATTCAACATTTTCATAGGAAAGCAAATCTGATCCTGTAGAACCTTACCTAGCTATTTCACACAGTACATG
>JAEOAD010000223.1:0-12934 GCA_036365145.1 Orientallactaga sibirica | reverse complement strand
GGAAATGAAGGCATTTATTTTCTAAACAAAATTCATTACAAATGTGGTTAATCTACTAAATTGTACATATTGTTAGATTACAAACTAGGAAAGTTTGATCTTGCTGCACTGAAGAGTCTTCGTAAGAAATCAACTCATTTGGGAACAGAACAGCCTTATTTCACACAGTACTGTGTTCGGCAATGAATTGGTTTTGTTTCTAAACAAACTACTTTAGAAATGAAGGTAGTCTATTAAGTTGTACATCTTGTTAGATTACAAAAACTAGGAAAGTTTGATCTTGCTGCCCTCAAGACTCTTCTCAAGAAAGCAACTGATTTCGGGAACAGAACAGCCTTATTTCACACAGTACTGTGTTCGGCAATGAAGGTGTTTGTTTTTCTAAACAAACTACGTTAGAAATGTGGTTAATCTACGAAATTCTACATCGTGTTAGATTACACAAACTAGGAAAGTTTGATCTTGCTGCACTGAAGACTCTTCGTAAGAAAGCAACTGATTTGGGGATCAGAACAATCTTATTTCACACAGTACTGTGTTCGACAATGAAGGTGTTTGTTTTCTAAACAAATTACGTTAGAAATGTGGTTAATCTACTAAGTTGTACATCTTGTTAGATTACACAAACTAGGAAAGTTTGATCTTGCTGCACTGAAGACTCTTCGTAAGAAAGCAACTCATGTGGAGAAGAGAATCGCCTTATTTCACATAGTACGGTGTTCGGCAATGAACATGTTTGTTTTCTAAACAACCTACGTTAGAAATGTGGTTAATCTACTAAATTGTACATCTTTTTAGATTACACAAACTAGGAAAGTTTGATCTTGCTGCACTGAAGACTCTTCGTAAGAAAGCAACTCATTTGGAGAACAGAATCGCCTTATTTCACATAGTACGGTGTTCGGCAATGAAGGCGTTTGTTTTCTAAACAACCTACGTTAGAAATGTGGTTAATCTACTAAATTGTACATCTTGTTAGATTACACAAACTAGGAAAGTTTGATCTTGCTGAACTGAAGAGTCTTCGTAAGAAAGCAACTCATTTGGAGAACAGAATAGCCTTATTTCACACAGTACTGTGTTCGGCAATGAAGGTGTTTGTTTTCTAAACAAACTACGTTAGAAATGTGGTTAATCTACGAAATTCTACATCTTGTTAGATTACACAAAGTAGGAAAGTTTGATCTTGCTGCACTGAAGACTCTTCGTAAGAAAGCAACTCATTTGTAGAACAGAACTAGCTTACTTCACACATTACTGCAATTGCAATGAAGGTGTTTGTTTTCTAAACAAACTATGTTAGAAATGTGGTTAATCTACTAAGTTGTGCATCTTGTTAGATTACACATACTAGGAAAGTTTCATCTTGCTGCACTGAAGACTCTTCGTAAGAAAGCAACTCATTTGGGGAACCGAACAGACTAATTTCACACATTACTGTGTTCGGGCAATGAAGGCGTTTGTTTTCTAAACAAACTACGTTAGAAATGTGGTTAATCTACTAAGTTGTACATCTTGTTAGATTATACAAACTAGAAAGTTTGATCTTGCTGCACTGAAGACTCTTCAGAAGAAAGCAACTCATTTCTGGAACAGAACAGCCTTATTTCACACAGTACGTTGTTCGGCAATGAAGGTGTTTGTTTCTAAACAAACTACGTTAGAAATGTGGTTAATCTACGAAATTCTACATCTTGTCAGATTGCACAAACTAGAAAGTTTGATGTTGCTGCACTGAAGACTCTTAGTAAGAAAGCAACCTCATTTGGTGATCAGAACAGGCTTATTTCACACAGCACTGTGTTCTGCAATGAAGGGGCTTTGTTTTCTAAACAAACTATGTTAGAAACGTGGTTAATCTACTAAGTTGTACATCTTGTTAGATTACACAAACTAGGAAAGTTTGATCTTGCTGCACTGAAGACTCTTCGTAAGAAAGCAACTCATTTGCGCAACAGAACAGCCTTATTTCACATAGTACTGTGTTCAGCAATGAAGGTGTTTGTTTTCTCAACAAACTACGTTAGAAATGTGGTTAATCTACGAAATTCTACATCTTGTTAGATTACACAAACTAGGAAAGTTTGATCTTGCTGCACTGAAGAGTCTTCGTAAGAAAGCAACTCATTTGGGGAAAATAACAGCCTTATTTCACACAGTACTGTGTTCGGGAATGAATGGGTTTGTTTTCTAAACAAATTACTTTAGAAATGAAGGTAGTCTATTAAGTTGTATATCTTGTTTGATTACAAAAACTAGGAAAGTTTGATCTTGGTGCCCTCAAGACTCTTCTCAAGAAAGCAACTGATTTCGGGAACAGAATAGCCTTATTTCACACAGTACTGTGTTCGGCAATGAAGGCGTTTGTTTTCTAAACAAACTATGTTAGAAATGTGGTTAATCTACTAAATTGTACATCTTGTTAGATTACACAAACTAGGAAAGTTTGATCTTGCTGCACTGAAGACTCTTCGTAAGAAAGCAACTGATTTGGGTATCAGAACAAGCTTATTTCACACCGTACTGTGTTCGGCAATGAAGGCGTTTGTTTTCTAAACAAATTACGTCAGAAATGTGGTTAATCTACTAAGTTGTACATCTTGTTAGATTACACAAACTAGGAAAGTTTGATCTTGCTGCACTGAAGACTCTTCGTAAGAAAGCAACTGATTTGGGGATCAGAACACGCTTATTTCAAACAGTACTGTGTTCGGCAATGAAGGCGTTTGTTTTCTAAACAAACTACGTTACAAATGTGGGTAATCTACTACATTGTATATCTTGTTAGATTACAGAAACTAGTAAACTTTGATCTTGCTGCCCTCAAGACTCTTCTCAAGAAAGCAACTGATTTCGGGAACAGAACAGCCTTATTTCACACACAGTACTGTGTTCGGCAATGAAGGTGTTTGTTTTCTAAACAAACTATGTAGGAAATGTGGTTAGTCTACTAGTTGTACATCTTGTAAGATTACACAAACTAGGAAAGTTTGATCTGGCTGCACTGAAGACTCTTCGTAAGAAAGCAACTCATTTGTAGAACAGAACTAGCTTACTTCCACACAGTACTGCATTTGTTCTGAAGGTGTTTGTTTTCTAAACAAACTACGTTAGAAATGTGGTTAATCTACTAAATTCTACATCTTGGTAGATTACACAAACTAGGAAAGTTTGATCTTGCTGCACTGAAGACTCTTCGTAAGAAAGCAACTCATTTGGAGAACAGAATAGCCTTATTTCACACAGTACTGTGTTCGGCAATGAAGGTGTTTGTTTTCTAAACAAACTACGTTAGAAATGTGGTTAATCTACTAAGTTGTACATCTTGTAAGATTACACAAACTAGGAAAGTTTGATCTTGCTGCACTGAAGACTCTTCGTAAGAAAGCAACTCATTTGTAGAACAGAACTAGCTTACTTCACACAGTACTGCATTTGCAATGAAGGTGTTTGTTTTCTAAACAAACTACGTTAGAATTGTGGTTAATCTACTAAATTCTACATCTTGGTAGATTACACAAACTAGGAAAGTTTGATCTTGCTGCACTGAAGACTCTTCGTAAAGAAAGCAACTCATTTGGAGAACAGAATAGCCTTATTTCACACAGTACTGTGTTAGGCAATGAAGGTGTTTGTTTTCTAAACAAACTACGTTAGAAATGTGGTTAATCTACTAAGTTGTACATCTTGTAAGATTACACAAACTAGAAAGTTTGATCTTGCTGCACTGAAGACTCTTGGCGTAAGAAAGCAACTCATTTGTAGAACAGAACTAACTTACTTCACACAGTACTGCATTTGCAATGAAGGTGTTTGTTTTCTAAACAAACTACGTTAGAATTGTGGTTAATCTACTAAATTCTACATCTTGGTAGATTACACAAACTAGGAAAGTTTGATCTTGCTGCACTGAAGACTCTTCGTAAGAAAGCAACTCATTTGGAGAAGAGAATAGCCTTATTTCACACAGTACTGTGTTCGGCAATGAAGGTGTTTGTTTTCTAAACAAACTACTTTAGAAATGTGGTTAATCTACTAAATTCTGTTCTCGTGTTAGATTACACAAACTAGGAAAGTTTGATCTTGCTGCACTGAAGACCCTTCGTAAGAAAGCAACTGATTTGGGCATCAGAACACGCTTATTTCACACCGCGCTGTGTTCGGCAATGAAGCGTTTGTTTTCTAAACAACACTACGTTAGAAATGTGGTTAATTTTCTACTGTTGTACATCTTGTTAGATTACAAGAAGCTAGGAAAGTTTGATCTTGCACTTTCTAGTCTTCGTAAGAAAGCAACTCATTTGTGGAACAGAACAGCCTTATTTCACACAGTACTGTTTCGGGCAATGAATGGGTTTGTTTTCTAAACAAACTAGTTTAGAAATGAAGGTAGTCTATTAAGTTTGTACATCTTGTTAGATTACAAAACTATTAAAGTTTGATCTTGCTGCCCCCAAGAATCTTCTCAAGAAAGCAACTGATTTCGGGAACAGAACAGCCTTGTTTCAAACAGTACTGTGTTCGGCAATGAAGGTGTTTGTTTTCTAAACAAACTACGTTAGAAATGTGGTTAATCTACTGAATTCTACATCTTGTTAGATTGCACAAAGTAAGAAAGTTTGATCTTGCTGCACTGAAGACTCTTAAGTAAGAAAGCAACTGATTTGAGATCAGAACAATCTTATTTCACACAGTACTGTGTTCGCCAATGAAAGGCGTTTGTTTTCTAAACAAATTACGTTAGAAATGTGGTTAATCTACTAAGTTGTACATCTTGTTAGATTACACAAACTAGGAAAGTTTGATCTTGCTGCACTGAATTCTCTTCGTAAGAAAGCAACTCATTTGGAGAACAGAATAGCCTTATTTCACATAGTACTGTTTTCGGCAATTAAGGCGTTTGTTTTCTAAACAAACTACGTTATAAATGTGGTTAATCTACTAAGTTGTACATCTTGTTAGATTACACAAACTAGGAAAGTTTGATCTTGCTGCACTGAAGAGTCTTCGTAAGAAACCAACTCATTTGGGGAACAGAACAGCCTTATTTCACACAGTACTGTGTTTCGGCAATGAATGGGTTTGTTTTTCTAAAACAAACTACGTTTAGAAATGAAGGTAGTCTATTAAGTTGTACATCTTGTTAGATTACAAAAACTAGGAAAGTTTGATCTTGCTGCCCTCAAGACTCTTCTCAAGAAAGCAACTGATTTCGGGAACAGAACAGCCTTATTTCACACAGTACTTTGTTCGGCAATGAAGGTGTTTGTTTTCTAAACAAACTACGTTAGAAATGTGTGGTTAATCTACTAAATTCTACATCTTGTTAGATTACACAAAGTAAGAAAGTTTGATCTTGCTGCACTGAAGACTCTTCGTAAGAAAGCAACTGATTTGGGGATCAGAACAATCTTATTTCACACAGTACTGTGTTCGCCAATGAAGGCGTTTGTTTTCTAAACAAATTGCGTTAGAAATGTGGTTAATCTACTAAGTTGTACATCTTGTTAGATTACACAAACTAGGAAAGTTTGATCTTGCTGCACTGAAGACTCTTCGTAAGAAAGCAACTCATTTGGAGAACAGAACAGCCTTATTTCACACGGTACTGTGTTCGGCAATGAAGGTGTTTGTTTTCTAAATAAACTACGTTAGAAATGTGGTTAATCTACGAAATTCTACATCTTGTTAGATTACACAAACTAGGAAAGTTTGATCTTGCTGCACTGAAGACTCTTCGTAAGAAAGCAACTGATTTGGGGATCAGAACACGCTTATTTCACACAGTACTGTGTTCGAAATGAAGGCGTTTTGTTTTCTAAACAAACTATGTTACAAATGTGGTTAATCTACTAAATTGTATATCTTGTTAGATTACACAAACTAGGAAAGTTTGATCTTGCTGCACTGAAGACTCTTTCTAAAGAAAGCAACTGATTTGGGATCAGAACAAGCCTTTTCACACAGTACTGTGATTAGGCAATGAACGTGTTTGTTTTCTAAACAAAGTACGTTAGAAATGTGGTTAATCTACTAAATTGTACATCTTGTTAGATTACACAAACTAGGAAACTTTGATCTTGCTGCACTGAAGACTCTTCGTAAAAAAGCAACTCATTTGGAGAACAGAATAGCCTTATTTCACACAGTACTGTGTTCGCAATGAAGGTGTTTGTTTTCTAAACAAACTACGTTAGAAATATGGTTAATCTACTAAATTCTACATCTTGTTAGATTACACAAACTAAGAAAGTTTGACCTTGCTGCACTGAAGACTCTTCGTAAGAAAGCAACTGATTTGCGGATCAGAACACGCTTATTTCACACAGTACTGTGTTCGGCAATGAAGGCGTTTGTTTTCTAAACAAACTACGTTACAAATGTGGTTAATCTACTAAATTGTATATCTTGCTAGATTACACAAACGAGGAAAGTTTGATCTTGCTGCCCTCAAGACTCTTCTCAAGACAGCAACTGATTTCGGGAACAGAACAGCCTTATTTCACACAGTACTGTGTTCGGCAATGAAGGCGTTTGTTTTCTAAACAAACTATGTTAGAAATGTGGTTAATATACTAAATTGTACATCCTGTAAGATTACACAAACTAGGAAAGTTTGATCTTGCTGCACTGAAGACTCTTCTTAAGAAAGCAACTCATTTGGTGATCAGAACAGGCTTATTTCACACTGTACTGTGTTCGGCAATGAAGGGGTTTGTTTTCTAAACAAACTACTTTAGAAATGAAGGTAGTCTATTAAGTTGTACATCTTGTAAGATTACAAAAACTAGGAAAGTGTGATCTTGCTGCCCTCAAGACTGTTCTCAAGAAAGCAACTGATTTCGGGAACAGAACAGCCTTATTTCACACAGTATAGTGTTCAGCAATGAAGGCGTTTGTTTTCTAAACAAATTATGTTAGAAATGTGGTCAATCTACTAAATTGTACATCTTGTTAGATTACACAAACTAGGAAAGTTTGATCTTGATGCACTGAAGACTCTTCGTAAGAAAGCAACTCATTTGGAGAACAGAATAGCCTTATTTCACACAGTACTGTGTTCGGCAATGAAGGTGTTTGTTTTCTAAACATACTACGTTAGAAATGTGGTTAATCTACTAAATTCTACATCTTGTTAGATTACACAAACTAAGAAATTTTGACCTTGCTGCACTGAAGACTCTTCGTAAGAAAGCAACTGATTTGGGTATCAGAACAAGCTTATTTCACACAGTACTGTGTTCGGCAATGAAGGCGTTTGTTTTCTAAACAAATTACGTTAGAAATGTGCTTAATCTACTAAGTTGTACATCTTGTTAGATTACACAAAGTAGGAAAGTTTAATCTTGCTGCACTGAAGACTCTTCGTAAGAAAGCAACTCATTTGGAGAACAGAATAGCCTTATTTCACACAGTACTGTGTTCGGAAATGAAGGTGTTTGTTTTCTAAACAAACTACGTTAGAAATGTGGTTAATCTACTAAATTCTACATCTTGGTAGATTACACAAACTAGCAAAGTTTGATCTTGCTGCACTGAAGACTCTTCGTAAGAAAGCAACTCATTTGGTGATCAGAACAGGCTTATTTCACACCGTACTGTTTTCGACAATGAAGGTGTTTGTTTTCTAAACAAACTATGTTAGAAACGTGGTTAATCTACTAAGTTGTATATCTTGTTAGATTACACAAACTAGGAAAGTTTGATCTTGCTGCACTGAAGACTCTTCGTAAGAAAGCAACTCATTTGGAGAACAGAATAGCCTTATTTCACATAGTACTGTGTTCAGCAATGAAGGTGTTTGTTTTCTCAACAAACTACGTTAGAAATGTGGTTAATCTACGAAATTCTACATCTTGTTAGAATACACAAACTAGGAAAGTTTGATCTTGCTGCACTGAAGACTCTTCTCAAGAAAGCAACTGATTTGGGATCAGAACAAGCTTATTTCACACAGTACTGTGTTCGGCAATGAAGGCGTTTGTTTTCTAAACAAATTACGTTAGAAATGTGGTTAACCTACTAAGTTGTACATCTTGTTAGATTACACAAACTAGGAAAGTTTGATCTTGCTGCACTGAAGACTCTTCGTAAGAACGCAACTGATTTGGGATCAGAACAAGCTTATTTCACACAGTAGTGTGTTCGGCAATGAACGTGTTTGTTTTCTAAACAAAGTACGTTAGAAATGTGGTTAATCTACTAAATTGTACATCTTGTTAGATTACACAAACTAGGAAACTTTGATCTTGCTGCACTGAAGACTCTTCGTAAAAAAGCAACTCATTTGGAGAACAGAATAGCCTTATTTCACACAGTACTGTGTTCGGCAATGAAGGTGTTTGTTTTCTAAACAAACTACGTTAGAAATATGGTTAATCTACTAAATTCTACATCTTGTTAGATTACACAAACTAAGAAAGTTTGACCTTGCTGCACTGAAGACTCTTCGTAAGAAAGCAACTGATTTGCGGATCAGAACACACTTATTTCACACAGTACTGTGTTCGGCAATGAAGGCGTTTGTTTTCTAAACAAACTACGTTACAAATGTGGTTAATCTACTAAATTGTATATCTTGCTAGATTACACAAACTAGGAAAGTTTGATCTTGCTGCCCTCAAGACTCTTCTCAAGACAGCAACTGATTTCGGGAACAGAACAGCCTTATTTCACACAGTACTGTGTTCGGCAATGAAGGCGTTTGTTTTCTAAACAAACTATGTTAGAAATGTGGTTAATATACTAAATTGTACATCCTGTAAGATTACACACACTAGGAAAGTTTGATCTTGCTGCACTGAAGACTCTCTGTAAGAAAGCAACTCATTTGTAGAACAGAACTAGCTTACTTCACACAGTACTGCATTTGCAATGAAGGTGTTTGTTTTCTAAACAAACTACGTTAGAAATGTGGTTAATCTACTAAATTCTACATCTTGGTAGATTACACAAACTAGCAAAGTTTGATCTTGCTGCACTGAAGACTCTTCTTAAGAAAGCAACTCATTTGGTGATCAGAACAGGCTTATTTCACACTGTACTGTGTTCGGCAATGAAGGGGTTTGTTTTCTAAACAAAGTACTTTAGAAATGAAGGTAGTCTATTAAGTTGTACATCTTGTTAGATTACAAAAACTAGGAAAGTGTGATCTTGCTGCCCTCAAGACTGTTCTCAAGAAAGCAACTGATTTCGGGAACAGAACAGCCTTATTTCACACAGTACAGTGTTCAGCAATCAAGGCGTTTGTTTTCTAAACAAATTATGTTAGAAATGTGGTCAATCTACTAAATTGTACATCTTGTTAGATTACACAAACTAGGAAAGTTTGATCTTGATGCACTGAAGACTCTTCGTAAGAAAGCAACTCATTTGGAGAACAGAATAGCCTTATTTCACACAGTACTGTGTTCGGCAATGAAGGTGTTTGTTTTCTAAACATACTACGTTAGAAATGTGGTTAATCTACTAAATTCTACATCTTGTTAGATTACACAAACTAAGAAATTTTGACCTTGCTGCACTGAAGACTCTTCGTAAGAAAGCAACTGATTTGGGTATCAGAACAAGCTTATTTCACACAGTTCTGTGTTCGGCAATGAAGGCGTTTGTTTTCTAAACAAATTACGTTAGAAATGTGCTTAATCTACTAAGTTGTACATCTTGTTAGATTACACAAATTAGGAAAGTTTAATCTTGCTGCACTGAAGACTCTTCGTAAGAAAGCAACTCATTTGGAGAACAGAATAGCCTTATTTCACACAGTACTGTGTTCGGAAATGAAGGTGTTTGTTTTCTAAACAAACTACGTTAGAAATGTGGTTAATCTACTAAATTCTACATCTTGGTAGATTACACAAACTAGCAAAGTTTGATCTTGCTGCACTGAAGACTCTTCGTAAGAAAGCAACTCATTTGGTGATCAGAACAGGCTTATTTCACAAGTGAAAACGGGGAATGTGTTCGACAATGAAGAAGGTGTTTGTTTTCTAAACAAACTATGTTAGAAACGTGGTTAATCTACTAAATTGTATATCTTGTTAGATTACACAAACTAGGAAAGTTTGATCTTGCTGCACTGAAGACTCTTCGTAAGAAAGCAACTCATTTGGAGAACAGAATAGCCTTATTTCACATAGTACTGTGTTCAGCAATGAAGGTGTTTGTTTTCAAACAAACTACGTTAGAAATGTGGTTAATCTACAGAAATTCTACATCTTGTTAGAATACACAAAACTAGGAAAGTTTGATCTTGCTGCACTGAAGACTCTTCTCAAGAAGAAAGCAACTGATTTGGGATCAGAACAAGCTTATTTCACACAGTACTGTGTTCGCAATGAAGGCGCTTTGTTTTCTAAACAAATTATGTTAGAAAATGTGGTTAACCTACTAAGTTGTACATCTTGTTAGATTACACAAACTAGGAAAGTTTGATCTTGCTGCACTGAAGACTCTTTCGTAAGAAAGCAACTCATTTGGAGAACAGAATACCTTTATTTCACACAGTACTGTGTTCGCAATGAAGGTGCTTGTTTTCTAAACAAACTACGTTAGAAATGTGGTTAATCTACTAAATTGTACATCTTGTTAGATTACACAAACTAGGAAAGTTTGATCTTGCTGCACTGAAGACTCTTCGTAAGAAACCAACTAATTTGGGGAACAGAACAGCCTTATTTCACACAGTACTGTGTTCGCAATGAAGGCAAACAAACTACGTTAGAAATGTGGTTAATCTACTAAATTGTATATCTTGTTAGATTACACAAACTAGGAAAGTTTGATCTTGCTGCCCTCAAGACTCTTCTCAAGAAAGCAACTGATTTGGGGAACAGAACAGCCTTATTTCACACAGTACTGTGTTAGGCAATGAAGGCGTTTGTTTTCTAAACAAACTACTTTAGAAATGTGGTTAATCTACTAAATTGTATATCTTGTAAGATTACACAAACTAGGAAAGTTTGATCTTGCTGCACTGAAGACTCTTCGTAAGAAAGCAACTCATTTGTAGAACAGAACAGCCTTTATTTCACACAGTACTGCATTTGCAAATGAAGGTGTTTGTTTTAAACAAACTACGTTAGAAATGTGGTTAATCTACTAAATTGTACATCTTGTTAGATTACACAAACTAGGAAAGTTTGATCTTGCTGCCCTCAAGACTCTTCTCAAGAAAGCAACTGATTTCGGAGAACAGAATATCCTTATTTCACACAGTACTGTGTTCGCAATGAAGGTGTTTGTTTTCTAAACATACTACGTTAGAAAATGTGGTTAATCTACTAAATTGTACATCTTGTTAGATTACACAAACTAAGAAAGTTTGACCTTGCTGCACTGAAGACTCTTCGTAAGAAAGCAACTGATTTGGGTATCAGAACAAGCTTATTTCACACAGTACTGTGTTCGGCAATGAAGGCGCTTTGTTTTTTCTAAACAAATTACGTTAGAAATGTGCTTAATCTACTAAGTTGTACATCTTGTTAGATTACACAAACTAGAAAGTTTGATCTTGCTGCACTGAAGACTCTTCAGAAGAAAGCAACTAATTTGGAGAACAGAATAGCCTTATTTCACAGTACTGTGTTCGGCAATGAAGGTGTTTGTTTTCTAAACAAACTACGTTAGAAATGTGGTTAATCTACGAAATTCTACATCTTGTTAGATTACACAAACTAGGAAAGTTTGATCTTGCTGCACTGAAGACTCTTCAGAAGAAAGCAACTGATTTGGGGATCAGAACACGCTTATTTCACACAGTACTGTGTTCGGCAATGAAGGCGTTTGTTTTCTAAACAAACTACGTTACAAATGTGGTTAATCTACTAAATTGTATATCTTGTTAGATTACACAAACTAGGAAAGTTTGATCTTGCTGCACTGAAGACTCTTCTCAAGAAAGCAAAACTCATTTGGAGAACAGAATCGCCTTATTTCACATAGTACGGTGTTTGGCAATGAAGGTGTTTGTTTTCTAAACAAATTACGTTATAAATGTGGTTAATCTACTAAATTGTACATCTTGTTAGATTACACAAACTAGAAAGTTTGATCTTGCTGCACTGAAGACTCTTCGTAAGAAAGCAACTCATTTGAGAACAGAATAGCCTTATTTTACACAGTACTGTGTTCGCAATGAAGGTGTTTGTTTTCTAAACAAACTACGTTAGAAATGTGGTTAATCTACGAAATTTACATCTTGTAAGATTACACAAACTCGGAAAGTTTGATCTTGCTGCACTGAAGACTCTTCAAAGAAAGCAACTGATTTGGGGATCAGAACACGCTTATTTCACACAGTACTGTGTTCGGCACGAAGGCGTTTGTTTTCTAAACAAACTACGTTACAAATGTGGATAATATACTAAATTGTATATCTTGTTAGATTACACAAACTAGGAAAGTTTGATCTTGCTGCCCTCAAGACTCTTCTCAAGAAAGCAAACTGATTTGGGAACAGAACAGCTTTATGTCACACAGTACTGTGTTCGGCAATGAAGGCGTTTGTTTTCTAAACAAACTATGTTAGAAATGTGGTTAATCTACTAAATTGTACATCTTGTAAGATTACACAAAGTAGGAAAGTTTGATCTTGCTGCACTGAAGACTCTTCGTAAGAAAGCAACTCATTTGGAGAACAGAATAGCCTTATTTCACACAGTACTGTGTTCGGCAATGAAGGTGTTTGTTTTCTAAACAAACTACGTTAGAAATGTGGTTAATCTACGAAATTCTATATCTTGTTAGATTACACAAACTAGGAAAGTTTGATCTTGCTGCAAATTGAAGACTCTTCAGAAGAAAGCAACTGATTTGGGGATCAGAATAAGCTTATTTCACACAGTACTGTGTTCGGCAAGTGAAGGCGTTTGTTTTCTAAACAAATTACGTTAGAAATGTGCTTAATCTACTGTTGTACATCTCTGTTAGATTA
>JAEOAD010000775.1:0-13983 GCA_036365145.1 Orientallactaga sibirica | reverse complement strand
AAGTTACAAGAAGCTACCAGAACTCCAAACAGACTGGACCAAAGGAGAAATTCTCCGAGACACATTATCTTTAAGACTCTAAACATCAAGCACAAAGAGAAAATCCAAAAAGCAGCCAGGGAAAAACAACACATTACATATAAAGGGAACCCCATTAGAATTACCTTGGATTTCTCAATGGAAACCCTAAAAGCCAGAAGGGCCTGGAATGGAACACTGAAAACTCTAAGAACCCATAGTTTCCAGCCACAATTACTCTATCCAGCAAAAGTATCCCTCATAATAGATGGTGAAAGAAAAACATTCCATGAAAAAACTCATCTCTACAAATATATGAACACAAAGCCAAACCTACAGAAAGTACTTCAGGGAATTCTCCACACAGAAGAAACAAATAACCAATCTCAAGAGCCCTCAAGAAGCTGTCCACATTAACCCCTTACCCCTCAAAAAAAAAAAAAAACCACAAACACCACAACCCACCACAATATGGCTGGTATTAAATCAAACCTCAAACTAATATCTCTGAACATTAATGGCCTCAATTCACCCATCAAAAGACATAAGCTAACAGGGTGGATCAGAAAACTGCACCCCTCAATCTGCTGTCTTCAAGAAACCCACCTCACCACTAAAGACAGACACCTCCTTAGGGTGAAAGGGTGGAAAATGATATTCCAAGCAAACACAAATACGAAAAAAGCAGGCATAGCTATACTTATATCAGATAAAATAGACTTTAAACCAAAATTAACCAAAAAAGACAAAGAAGGCCACTTCTTACTTATCAAGGGAACAATCCAACAAGAGGACATCACAATCATCAATATTTATGCACCAAACACAGGTGCACCACAATTCATAAAGCAAAATCTACTTGGCAACAAAACAGAAATAAACACCAACACCATCATAGTCGGGGACTTCAATACTCCACTATCAACAATGGATAGATCATCCAAACAGAAAATTAATAGAGAAATAAGAGAGCTCAACAACACCATAGAGCAACTAGACCTAACAGACGTATACAGAACATTCCACCCAAATCTACAGATTACACATTCTTCTCAGCAGCACATGGAACCTTCTCTAAAATAGATCATGTACTGGGACACAAAGCCTGCCTCCATATTTTCAAGAAAATTGATGTAATTTCCTGCATGATATCAAACCACAATGCTGTAATGCTAGAAATTAACAACAAAAAGTACACCAGGAATCCCTCTACCTCCTGGAAATTGAACAACACACTTTTAAACAATAAATGGGTTGTGGATGAAATAAAGAATGAAATTGCAAAATTTCTAGAACTCAATGACAATGAGAAAACATCATACCAAAACTTGTGGGACACAATGAAGGCAGTCCTTAGGGGAAAAATCATAGCACTAAATGCCATCATAAGAAAAATAGAAAGATCCCAACTCAATAACCTGACCATTCACCTAAAGGCATTGGAAAGGCTAGAAGAAGCCAACCCAAAAAGCTCCAGATGGAAAGAAATAATTAAAATCAGAGCAGAAATTAAAGAATTGGAAACTAAGAGGACAATTAAGAAAATTGACGAAACAAAGAGCTGGTTCTTCGAAAAAATTAACAAGATTGATACACCCCTGGCCAATTTGATCAAGCAGAAAAAAGAAACACTTCAAATCAACAAAATTAGAAATGAAAAGGGAGAGATCACAACAGACATGAGCAAAATAGGAAGAGTTATTAGGACTTATTTCAAAAACCTCTACTCCATAAAACAGGAAAATATGGAGGAAATGGATGAATTCCTAGACACATACCACCTACCAAAGCTAAGCCCAGAGCAGATTAATTTCCTAAACAAACCCATCACACCCTTCGAGATAGAAGAGGTAATCAAACACCTCCCCAAAAAGAAGAGTCCAGGAACAGATGGCTTCTCAGCAGAATTCTACCAAACCTTCATGGAAGAACTGAAACCAATTCTTCTCAAACTGTGCCACACAATAGGAGAACAGGGAGAGATCCCTAACTCCTTTTATGAAGCTAGTATCACCCTAATTCCAAAACCAGGCAGGGACGCCACAAGAAAGGAAAATTATAGGCCCATTTCTCTGATGAACATAGACGCAAAGATCCTGAACAAAATTCTTGCAAACCGAATTCAACAGTACATCAAAAGCATTATCCACCTTGATCAAGTAGGCTTCATCCCTGAATGCAGGGGTGGTTCAACATACGGAAATCTGTCAATGTAATACACCACATAAACAAGCTGAAACACAAAAACCACATGGTCATTTCAATAGATGCAGAAAAGGCCTTTGACAAAATACAACATCACTTCACGATCAAAACATTGGAGAGAATAGGTATGGATGGCCCATATCTCAACATAATAAAGGCTATATATAAAGCACCTAAAGCCCAAGTAATTCTTAATGGGGAGAGATTGAAGGAATTCCCATTGAGGTCAGGAACAAGGCAGGGGTGTCCACTTTCACCTCTGCTCTTCAACATAGTGCTAGAAGTATTAGCTCAAGCAATAAGACAGGAGAAAGAAATCAAAGGGATACAAATTGGAAAGGAAGAAGTTAAGTTAGCCCTATTCGCAGATGACATGATTCTATACATAAGTGACCCGAGAACTTCCATCCCAAAACTCTTAAAGGTGATTAGCACCTTCAGCAAAGTAGCAGGATACAAAATCAATGCACAGAAATCAGTAGCCTTTTTGTATGCAAAGGACAAAGAGACAGAAAAAGAAATAACAAACATCATCCCATTTTCAATTGCAACAAAGAAAATAAAATACCTTGGAATAACATTAACTAAGGAAGTGAAAGACCTATACAATGAAAACATAAAAACTCTCAAAAAGGAAATTGAGGAGGTCCTACAAAAATGGAAAGACCTCCCATGCTCCTGGATTGGTAGAATTAACATTGTGAAAATGGCAATTTTACCAAAAGCACTTTATAGATTCAATGCAATGCCGATAAAAATCCCAACTTCCTTCTTCAATGAGATAGAAAAAAATTATCTCAAAATTCACATGGAAAGGCAGAAGGCCTCGGATATCCAAGCTCATCCTCAGCAAAAGAAACACCTCTGGAGGCATCACCATACCTGATCTAAAGCTATACTATAAAGCCATTGTAATAAAAACAACATGGTACTGGCATAAAAACAGGACTATAGACCAATGGAACAGAATTGAAGACCCAGACTTTGGGTCAAGAAACTACAGCTACTGGATATTTGACAAAGGCCCTACCAATGCAGAATGGAGAAAAGACAGCATCTTCAACAAATGGTGTTGGACTAACTGGACAACCATATGTAGGACAATGAAACTCGACCCACACATCTCTCAATGCACAAAAATTAAGTCCAAATGGATAAAAGACCTTAATATAAAACCATAAACTCTGCTACTACTGGAAGAAAAAATAGGAGGAACCTTCCACGATATAGGAGTGGGAAAAGATTTCCTGAACAAAACCCCAGCAGCTCAGGAAATTAAACAATCACTCAACCATTGGGATCTCATGAAGCTAAAAAGCTTTTTCACTGACAAAAATATTATAACCAAAGCCAGCAGAATACCCACAGAATGGGAGAAAATTTTCACCAGCTATACAACTGACAAAGGCCTAATTTCTAGAATCTACAAAGAACTCCAAAACCTAAACAATAAATCACCAAACAACCCACTCACAAAGTGGGGCAGAGAACTGCACAGGGAGTTCTCAGAGAAGAAATACAAATAGCAAACACACATCTAAGAAAATGTTCAACATCCCTAATCATCAGGGAAATGCAAATTAAAACAACTATGAGATTCCACCTTACCCCAGTAAGGATGGCTAACATTAAAAAAAACAATGAAAACAAATGCTGGCGAGGCTGCGGAGAAATAGGAACAAGTCTTCACTGTTGGTGGGAATGTAAAATGGTTCAACCAATATGGACAGCTATATGGAGACTATTGAAAAGGATGACCATAGACCTACCAATGGATCCAGTTATTCCCTTATTGGGCATTTACCCTAAAGGCCCCAAGGCTCAGATCAGAGACATTTTCTCAACCATGTTTATAGCTGCTCAATTCATAATAGCAAAGAGCTGGAATCAACCCAGGTGTCCATCACTAGATGAATGGATAACAAAGATGTCTATATCTATACTATGGAATTCTACGTAGCAGTAAGGAAAGATGAAATAAGGAAATTTGAAAAAAAAAAGTCAAACATGGAACAGATCATCCTCAGTGAGCTCACCCAAGCACAAAAAGATAATCGTCACATGGTCTCATTTATCTGTCACCCCCTAACCGGATTCCACATGACATGCAGCCAAACCTAATAAACACTCTGAGGATGAAACAAGAAGGAGTGTGGGATGGAGGGAGGGTTAAGGTGGGAGGGAATGAGAGGGTGGGAGGGAGGACAAGGGGGGATACAAATGGGGACCCAAAAGGAAAAAATACTACAAAACCCTTTACTCTGAACAACAGGCTAAAACAGTGATCCTTCAGCAGGCCTACAGAGGGAATACTCGAACCACAGGAACCTGGAGAGAACATGATGAAGGCCAACTTTAATCTTGTCCTGCTTCTCTTTCTCTTCTCTCTCTCCCCTCTCTCTCTCTCTCTCTCTCTCTCTCTCTCTCTCTCGTGCCCTCTCTCTCCCTCTCCTCTCTATACTCACTTTCTCTTTTACATTATCTATCTTTTTCCTCCCTCACCTTCCTAGGTGCAGACTTATAACTCCCAGTGCCAGCAGGGGGTTAACTTCCACAATGAGCTGTTGATCTGAAACACCTACAAGGTTTCCCAAAAAAGACAGACTTCGGTCAGAGTACGTGGTGACCCACCAAAGGTTAATGGTAAGACCCTACTGTCAAAGACAGCATACGTGTGTGAGACCAAACACAGAGAGACATGGCCAGAATCTGGAAGAAGGTCAGTCCCCAGACAGTTAGCTAGTCTAGTACCAGAGGTTGCTACATGAGCAACTGGGGGAAAATGTCTGACATTGGTCCAAACAACTTGCAGTCTAAGATACCCAGCAGGAAACAATCTGACGTAATGCTCATACAAGTGCAGTAGTGGCAAACAGCCATGGTGGGTAACCAACTGCTCCTGATTTGGCTAATAAATCCACTCAGTGGAATGGAACTCATTGCTGGAACTGGGAAATAAGTCGAAGCCATGTACAAAAAATGAGCTCAGTCTCCAAGATCTAGATGCAACCAAATGTGGGCTAGAAGAGAGCCAATGCATATAAAATTCCCTTCAAAATATATATGGTTATCCCTTCTATCTAGCACTAACTTCTCTCTCCGTTGGAGAATTTGCTTATCTTTTTCCAGGTGGACAATGAACCTGAAGGGAGGATCAGCTAACCACACCTCACCAGCTGAAACCATAGAACAACGCAGGGGAAAGGCAAGAATACAGCGTTCAAGGCGATCACAACACCAGAAAAAGGCTGAAGGAGATAAACACAGAGACCATCCAACTCCAACTAAGCCAGATATCCAGAGACACAGAGGCTCCCAAAACCTCATCAAGGAAGCAGAACTAAAATGACCCCAATGTGGCTTAGGGAAACTCGCGGAAGAGGGGGCGGAAAGATTGTTAGAGTCACAAGTTGGGGCATTATGCACAGAGACTGGGACCTATCCACCAGAACTCTTGAGTAAAATCATAATGCATGACCCACATTCCCCATTGATGAGGGTCCCTTTGAAAGTGGGAGGGCGGGGAGGAGGACAATGGAACCAATACTATGAATGTAAAATCAGAATAACATAAATAAAAATATATATTAAAAAAAAAAAAAGACTACAGAGAAAAGATAAACTCTGGAGGGCTGTCAGTGAATACTGAAGCCCTGACTTTATTTTCATTTACTTTAGCTTTTTTATACTTCTTCTCAGCACAAGAATGCAAGCAGAACAATCATAACATTTTTCACAGGATTTCTTAAATCAAAAACCAGTCAAATCTTGGCCTCAGGGTCAAAAGATACTCCCTTCTCAGTTCCCAGAGCCTCAGCAGGTCTCTAATATAATGCTTGGCCAGACATCCTGCTTTTCAGTAGCCCACTGTAAAAATGTACACAAGCCATGAACAAACGGGTGTTCAGGCAAATGGCTCCCGACCCTGGACAAATCACTTGGAGGAATAGCACTGGTAGGGGAGGAAGCTACTCTGTCTTTCTAAAACTGCTGAAATGAGCAAGTGTGGGTCCCCTTCTGGTGGCAGAATATTTCAGTCAGAGAATAGTACCTGTGCATTTAATGTCAAGGCTTTTAAGGGGCAGAGAAGGCCCTATCTTTACATCTAAGCCTCCAAGTTTAAGGAAAAATCCTGGGGGCTTTTAAAAAATGATTTTAAAACGTCAAATGGTGCTGAATGGAGGAAGTGAAGGAAACTTGAGGATGGAGGAAATTGTCTTATGCTGATGGACATTAGAAAGCAGGAATTCTTGGGCTACTTAACAGTTTTCTAAAAGGTCTGCTTGGATTCTGATATTATCACCACGCCCAGGTTAGGGTTAATAACCTAATTTACCTCTTCCCAGATCTATTCTAGGACCATAAACTCAATTGCTGAGTCTTAGAAACATATCAGGTGGCTAGTGCCAAAATGTGACTTCCATTGAACGTGTCACCAGCTGTGGGAGCTCATCTCAGTGTTCCCAGCTTTGCTACCTGAAGGCCTTCCACTCAGGTGCAGCCTGGATTCTTAACACAGTGTAAAGAATTTCAGGTTGAGGAGAAGTAGACTTAGTGAGTCTGAGTAGGAAACAGGATAGATGATTGAGGAGAGTCAGGTGTGGGCCTCAGGAGAAGAATGCACCCCAGTTCTCCAGCAGCAGCTGCATTGTTTAAAGAAGGTGAGCTACTTATTTCCTTATAAAAAGATTTTATAATGAAACCATAGGGTTATTTATAAGGGGACTGGACAGACTTACAGATTAGGAAACAGAACTAAAGTAAAAATGTGTATGGCACAATACAGGCCTGGTTCTAGCCAGAGCACATGTGTGGGAGACCAACCATTCTATCCCAGCTAAGATGTCAATGGAGGGTTCTCCCCCAGGGCATGAAAAACAGTCTTTCTACTTGCCCAATGTTTATATCCTCCACCATGGCAAGAATACAATCTAAATGCCTTCTTGTTCATTACGTGGATGATCTTTTGATTGCAGTTATGCTATTCAAATGACAAAGGTACTGCCCTTAGCCAATCCTAGGCCCTCTCATCATGCCACTTTACAATTACAGATGGAAAACAGATTGTACCCTCGGCTTATTGAGCATGTTCACTCATACACTGGTCTGCCTGGCTGTATTGCTGATGGGAATTCGCAGGTAGACAAATTTATTGCTGTCTCCTCCTTGCCACCTTTATAACAAGCTAGACATTTACACCAAAGGTTCCATGTATCCCCCACTAATCTAAAAACCCTATACCCTGAGCTCTCGCTTAGCCAATGCAAACATTTAACCCATACCTGTAAGGGATGCACCCCCTACAGCCTCAAGGAGTCAATCCTAGAAGCCTTACTCCAAATTCTATCTGGCAGATGGATGTTACCCACATACCTTCCTTTGGTAACCTCAAATATGTCCATGTCATTGTGGACACTTGCTCTAAGCTTACTTTTGCTATTGCTCTCTCAGGGGAAAAGGCTTTCCATGTCATTAAGGTGACAAAAACTGCTATGTTGGTAATGGGCATAGCCTGGTCAATTAAAACTGACAATGGCCCTGCATACCCATCTGCCCAATTCACATCCTTCATGGAATCTTGGAGAATAAGACACTCTCTTGGGATCCCCTACAACCCACAAGGACAAGCCATCATGGAGAGAACTAACCGGACTGGGGTAGTTTGAATATATGTCCCCCAATATATTCAGTGTTTTACTAGTTATAGTTTGCATCTGCAATCACCTTGCTAGAGGCAATGTCACTGGGGGCCAGTCTTAAGGTGTTAATGGTGTGAGTTTGAGATTCCATTGTAAAGATATGCAAATGTGCCTAGCAGGAGTTCCTGAAGTGTGCTGTGTGACCTTTTGGCTGTAGTTTTTTGCTCTGTGTGCTGTGGTGGCTGGTTGGTTTCTCTCTCTCTCTGTTTGGCCCTGTGGAGAGCAGGCCGCTTCTCTTGCCATTATGGAACTTCCCCTGGATCTGTAAGCTTCAATAAATAATATCCCTTCCTCCATAACTGTGCCTGGTCTGGAAGTTCATCTCAGCGAACCCGAAGCTGTCTGCTACAGGAAAGTGGTACCGAGGAGTGTGGAGTGAGATGAACCTGACCATGTGGATATTCATCTTTTGGGACCTTTGTTTTGGAGGAATGGGCATGGACTTGGTGCTTGCAACTGAAGGTGCCTTCTGGAGTGGTGAGCCAAGTTTATTATTCTGATGAGAGTTTGAGAATGCTAAGTGCAGACTGTATTGAACTTCGAGGCTTGGCTTATGAGCTTTCTAAGGGGAAGGAAAGACTGCAGAGGACTTTGCTGGAACTGGGCTACTGGCATAAGGGATGGCTACGTTCTACTATCCAGGCCCAGAGTGTTTGATCAAGGTTAAATTCGTAATGGACTGATATGCTTGGCTAAAGATAATGGACTGAGATTTTAAGATTTTAAGTTGGAAATCCTCAAGCAAGTTAAAAGCAGAGGCACTGAGACTGGTTTTAGGTTACTGGAGCTGCTATTGTCAACGCATTAGCAATCTTAAGGAAGGTGGAAGGAAGATGGCCTGACTTGATTTACATTAAAACAATGGAGAGGATGCCTGAGGAAAGACTGTTAAAAATGCAAACTCTTGGAAAGAGTTGACTGGAGAAGGAACCTGCTTTTCAAGGCTATGATTTATTTTGTCCCTGGATTAAGAATATGGCTGTGTCCTGCACACCTGGTATTAGTTTTGGAAGCATGAAAAATGCTTGGAGTGGTCATGAATTGCCCACGGTTCCAGGAGCCACTGCTGAGATGCGGCATGAGGCAGGGCATGAAGACCCTCAGGAATAGGCTGAAAGAGCCTTTGGAAGATGGACCGTGGTTTGCATGGAGACCTGAAGATGTTTTGGATATACCAGGACTATGCAAAAGGGCTACCATGGAGTGCAGTGTTGGCATGGGATGAGAGTTTTCCCTGGCAACTCTGCTCAGCTGGAGGTGCAGAACTGGAAAACCTGGAGACTGTCAGTCTCTGGTTATATTGAACTTGAACTGCAGAAGTTTGATGATTGCTGATGGTGGTTGAGTTTGCATTGTTCTAGTCTCTCCTTTATATGCCTTATATCAGTTTAAAATGTTTACTCTGTGCCTTTAAATGTTGAAAGTATTTAACTTGTTTGATTTCACAGGACTCACTATCTTAAGTTGGTCAAGACTGTGAGAACCTTTGAAATTGGACTGAGTACAATTTACAATGTGTGATAGTTATAAATCTATTGGGGGCCAGGAGCTAAATATATTGGGGGCCAGGGGCGGAATGTGGTAGTTTGAATACATGTCCCCCAATATATTCAGTGTTTTACTAGTTATAGTTTGCATCTGCAATCACCTTGCTAGAGGCAATGTCACTGGGGGCCAGTCTTAAGGTGTTAATGGTGTGAGTTTGAGATTCCATTGTAAAGACATGCAAATGTGCCTAGCAGGAGTTCCTGAAGTGTGCTGTGTGACCTTTTGGCTGTAGTTTTTTGCTCTGTGTGCTGTGGTGGCTGGTTGGTTTCTCTCTCTCTCTGCTTGGCCCTGTGGAGAGCAGGCCACTTCTCTTGCCATTATGGAACTTCCCCTGGATCTGTAAGCTTCAATAAATAATATCCCTTCCTCCATAACTGTGCCTGGTCTGGAAGTTCATCTCAGCGAACCCGAAGCTGTCTGCAACACGGACCCTAAAGGAACTAATTATAAAACAGAAGTCCACTATGTCACCCAAGGACCCCCACTTGGCCCTAGTGGAAGCTCTTTTTACCCTCAATTTTCTCACCTTTGATGAGGCAGGACTCTCCCCAGCCTACAAACATTGGAGATCCCAACCAACCACAACACCATTACCCTTAGTCTGCTGGAACGATCCTCTTACTAATATTTGGAAGGGGCCCCACCCTCTTTTAACACAGGGCCGGGGGTATGCTTGTGTCTTTCCAGAAACTTAACAGATCCCAGTTTGGATTCCTGCCAGAAACATCCATCCAGCCACTGACTCAGTGACCGGCCTTGATGAAGAGGATGATGCCAAACCCCTCAGGCTGCATATGGGATGTTAAACTTATCCCCCCCGCTTTTTTTCTCCTTTTATCTCATTTTCTCCCTACTACCACTTCCCAGAAACCATTTTGGACAACTCTTCTTAGGCCATACTTGTTTATTGCAGTGGGCCTAGATTCTCATGCTTTTCCTAGGCTTTATTTTAGCCACTCTGTTTCGCTGTATCCCTCCCCCTTCAAGCACGCACTTCTCCTTAGCCACACCTTTGCCTTTTTTGCTTATTAATGCCTCTTATGGTAATGCTACCCTCCAACCAGACATAAATTCCTTTCCAACTCCTTTGATTACATTGATCTGCTACCATTAAGGACACTCAATGGTACTAACTATGAAGCTACGGTGAACTCACGACAGTCACCCAGCAACCTGTCCTACCCCAGTCCTTTTTCAGCCTCTCTAGTTAATTCTTGCTTGCAGGGACTGTTCACACGCCATAGATCCACCACCACTTGGCCCTCCCATGCCTTCTAGGCAACAGCCTCATATGTATAGTACAATACAGGTCTAGTCCCTAGCCAGACCTCATGCTAAAAGACATACCCCTTGGGTTTTCTCACCAGGATGGCGGATAGCCCATGACAGGTAAGATTCCATGAGATGGGGCAACCTAAGACAGGCACCATCACATGTGATGATCCCTTGGGGCCTGGGTTCAACAATGGCTTTCAAAAAACCATACCAGGCCATGCCCCTCGGGTTTTCTCACCAAGGAGGCAAGTAGCCAATGACGGGTAAGACGCCATGAGATGGGGCAACCTAAGACAGGCATCGTCACGAATGATGATCCCTTGGGGCCTGGGTTCAACAATGGCTTGGTAAAAAACCTTACTTCTCAAGGTTGTCAATAGTTAGTAATATGTATGGCACAATACAGGCCTGGTCCTAGCCAGACCACATGGCAGAAGAAACCAGGAAGTGGCTTCTGTGAACATGGCATTCTGCGCAGGCCTGGCGTGGTAACAGCTACAGTCCCATGCTCACGAGAAGCCTGCTACAAGATGACCTGTCCAGAGACAGGCTGTCATTGGTCACAAAAAGGGGACCACTCCATACAATGATTAGCTAGCCAAGCCCCTTAAAACCCACATGCACTTCCTCAATAAACGAGTTTGCAGCAGCTTGCCCTCTGCTGCTTCCACCCAACCCAGCAGAGACCCTGCTGTCCCTCCTGGGCTGGCCTTTTTGAACTTTTTTTTCATTATTACTTATTAGAGAGAGAGAGAGAGGATGGGCGCACCAGGGCCTCTAGCCTGTAAATGAACTCCAGCATCTGGCTTACATGGGACCTGGAGAATTGAACCGGGGTTCTTAGGCTTTGCAGGTGTTTGCCTTAATTGCTAATCCATCTCTCCAGGCCATTTAAAGTATTTTTAAGATTTCATTTTATTTATTTGATTCAGAGAGTAAGAGAGAGAACATAGGCATGCCAGGACTTCTAGCTACTGCAAAAATCTGCTGGAGCTGAGCTGAAAGCCTCCTCCATGTGGACCAGCTGACAGAAAGTTGGAAAAAGCTACACTGCAAGCTTTAAATTTGGCCAGCCAGGCCAAATGAGCTAATGGGTGCATGTCTGTTATGGGAGAAACCAACAGATATCTACTTGGACTGGAGGCCCACTCCATGAGAGGGAATACATCTCTGATACTGAAAACCTAAGATGGGTAGTCATGAGCCCTAAGGGTGTAACGTCTGCTGCCTCGTTAAATGTATATACTATGCTCGCCAAAATGCCCAGTAAGCACTTCTCTTAAGGTGCACAGGCATATATGAATGCTACTCTCACTTTTGTTTAGAGAAGCTTCTCTTTTCAGATGGTGGTGACCTTGGGAGGACTCAGAAGGCACCATGGTGCTGAGAAGAAGGGACTGGCCTGCTCAGCCCTGAAACATCTCAAACCCACCTTCCAAGGCTCAGGGTCCATTGCAGAAGACAGAGAGGAAAGAATGTCAGAGCCAAAGGAAGAGTAGGACTCCATACAATGGGCTCCTCCAGACACAAAATGGCCTACATATCAATGACCTCACAGTGCCCGACACTACCTACACAAGATCATGGTAATATGAGGAAAAGATCATGACATCAAACTGGAAAGAGAGACTGATAGGTGGAGGGGATATGATGGAGAGTGAAGTTTCAACGGGGAAAGTGGGGGGAGGGAGGGAAGTACCATGGGATATTGTCTACAATTGAAGTCCTCAATAAAAAAATTAATAAAATATTTTTTTAAAAAAGCTTTGTTACTGGGTGTGGTGGCGCATGCCTTTAATCCCAACACTCGAGATGCACAGGTAGGAGGATTGCTGTGAGTTCAAGGCTTATCCTGAGACCAAATAGTAAATTTCAGGCCAGCCTAGGTTAAAGCAAAACCCTAAAAAAAAGTATTACTAATTCCCTTCATGCTTTACAGCTAGTCAACCATCCCCAATGTACCAATTGGTGCAATGGTAGCATGTCTGCTATATGGGAAACCAACCGTTCTCTGGTTGGACTTGAGTCCCACTTCACAAGAAGATATTACCACCTGGTACTGAAAACCTAATCAAAAGCCTACGGCTGGGGAGGTCATGAGGCCTAGGGGAGAAACTACAGCTCTTATTTGGCTAAATGGATATGACCATTAAACTGCCCTCTAAATATTTATGTTTCTGCCCAGATATTGAAGAACCAATCTGACTCCATCTTAGAGTTAGGAGCCATTTATTATTAAATCAAGATAAGTTTCATTTCTGCTTACAATAAAACTTGAGTTTGGTCTGGAGAGATGGCTTAGCAGTTAAGGTGCATGCCTGCAGAGAGCCTAAGGAGCCCGATTCAATTCTCCAGGTCCCACATAAGCCAGATACACATGGTGGCACATGCACCTGGAGTTAGTTTGCAGTGACTAGAGGCCCTGATGCACCCATTCTCACTCTGCCCCCCCATCACTCTAATAAATAAATAATTTTTTTAAACTTGATTTTCCATTAGGTCTAACCCTAACCCCTCCACTCTTAATGGTATGTACTTAACAAGTGCAGGCCCAGATGAATTTGTTGTTGGCACCCAGTCCATGGCAGAGACTTCATTACCATCCAGCATATTCTTCACAGTTCCATGGATCCTGGCATTTAAGAGGTATGATATCTTGTTATATAGGCCTCTCAAAACCCTCAAAAGCTTAACAAACCCTAGTTCTTGCAAACAATGTACACTTTGCTTGCTGGATATTAAATAAACCACGTGACTTCTATCGGAGATAATTATGTAATAACAGATAAAACACAAATTGAGTCACAGGCTGGAGAGCTGGCTTAGTAGTTTGCCTCCACAGCCAAAGGATACAGGTTTGATTCCCCAGTACCCACTTATGCCAGAAGCACAAGGGGTGCATGTGTCTGGAGTTCTTGTGCAGTGGCTGCACACACTGGCAAGCCCATTCTGTCTCTCTAGAAAATAGCTATGAATTCCCTGTGGGCTTATTTCTTATGATTCTGAATCACTTGTTGATTCTATTTATTTATTTATTTGCTTGTTTATTTATTTATTTATGAGAGACAGAAGAAGATGGAGAGGCATGTGCTAGGGCCTTCAGCCATGTGCAGATGCATGTGCTGTGCATCTGGCTAACGTGGGACCTAGGGAATCGAACCTGGGACTTTAGGCTTTGCAGGTAAATGCCTTAACCACAAAGCCATCTCTCCAGCCCTTCTTCATTTTATTTATCTTT
>JAEOAD010002213.1:0-14331 GCA_036365145.1 Orientallactaga sibirica | reverse complement strand
CACTGAGGTTTCATAGCAAGTTCTCAATCTCATAAACGAACAAGGCATGATTCAAGGCTGTGGAACATTAACGTTTCTTGATTGCTTCTTTCTCTCCCCTGTGTGGCTGAAATAAAAGTAATATTCCCTTTTTCCTTTTCCTTTTTCCCTTTTAATGTGTCCAGGCTAGCCTTGAACTTGCCATCCTCCCCATCAGCCCAATAGATGGGATTCCAGTCCTGCAGCAACAGATTCAGCCTTCAGCATAGATCCTCAGCTGTTTAACTATTTACTTGATCTGTATTGGTGGTTCTATATCGCTGATCTACACCAGTAGCCCTCCTACTTCCTCAGTGCCTGAGAGCTCTGATTTTTTTAGCAGGAGAGCAGCTGGCTTTAGTTTCTCTACACTAGGACAAACATGTGACTGAGTTCTGCTGAGGTGTTAGTGGGAAGTTGTTTGGTGGAGCTGATTGGAAAGTTTCTAAAGCAGGATTGACTAAGCTGGTGCATTAACTTTTTCTTTCCTGGAAGGTGCAGGATGCCTGGGGTTTGGCATTCATCTCATGACTATAATGGTACCCTGAGCCATGCCAAGTATGGATGAAGATGTAGTCCAGGTGTGAAACTGCCACACAAACCTTTGAGTGCCTTTGCTCTGGATTTCTCTTCACGGAGAAAATGAAGCACTCTGTAATAGCTATAGAGATCCTTTCTCTCTATTTTATTTTACTGCCCTCCTCCTCTGTGTGTGTGTGTGTGTGTGTGTGTGTGTGTGTGTGTGTGTGTGTGTGTAGCTGATTGAAATTCTAATAGAGATGTGGAAAATGGTGGGATTTTTCTTATATTTTTTTTTCCTTTTCAGTGAAACTAGGGGAGGAAGCGCTCATTCAGTTATGTAAGGATTGGATATGGAGGTCAGGGATGTTTGTGAATAAATAAGTGAAATAACTATATCCAATCTGAGAGTGAATTAAGGAAATGTAGAATTTCCAGGCGCTGATGAAGGCATCGTGACATCCTTCAGGTACTTGTGGTTGAAAATATAAGGCTCTGGCTTCATGGCTCTGTCTTTAATCCCAGCACTCAGGAGGCAGAGGTGGGATTTTCTCTGTGAGTTCGTGACCATCCTGAAATTGTGAATTTTAGGTCAGCCTGAGCTAGAGTGAGACCCTACCTCAAAACAAAAACAACAACAACTACTACTAAAAACAGAGCTTGAGAGATGGCTAGTGGGTAAGGCAGTTGCCTGCAAAGCCAAAGGGACCCAGGTTCGATTCTCAGGGACTCCATGTCTGGGATGTACAAGGTGGTGCATGCATCTGGCTTTCATTTGCAGTGATGTAGGCCCTGGTACATCCGTTCTTTCTCTCCCCATCCTCCCATCCCTGTCCCTTCTTTTGCCTCTCGTAAATAAATAAATAATAAATATATAAATAGTTAGAATAATAATTTTCCTTTGGTAAAGCACTGGCTGGCAGGATCTCTGGCCCGATGGCTCGCCAGTCTGTTATGATTGGTTACCAGTGAGACACCCTGGACTCAAAGAGGTGGACAGTTCATTACGATTGCTGCCCAGGAGAGACCCTGTCTAAAACGAGGTGGACACTGTCTTTTGCAAGACCCAAATGTGAAAAACCGCCTGACACATGCACCTCCCTCTTTCTTTTCCTTTCCCTTCTTTCTCTCTCCCTCCTTCCTCTCTCCTCTTTCTCCTTCCTTCCTCCTTCCCTCCCCTCCCTCCTTCCCTCCTTCCTGAGCTAGAGTGAGACGCTATCTTAAGAAGTAAAATATGGGCTAGAGATTGACAGACAGAGACTCCTTATTTTTCATTGTATGGTCTCCTCTAGCCCAGCTTGACCTGGAATTCACTATGTAGTCTCACGCAGATGCGCGCCCCCTTGTGGTCAAGTGCAGGATTGCGCCCCTTTGCATCTGGCTAAACGTGGGACCTGGAGATTGGAACCAGCGTTTCTTAGGGCTTAGAGGCAGGCGCCCAACCGCCAAGCCATCTCTCAAGCCTCCTTCCTTCCTTCCTTCCTTCCTTCCTTCCTTCCTTCCTTCCTTTTTCTTCTTTCTTTTTCTTTTTTCTTTCTTTCTTTCTTTCTTTCTTTCTTTCTTTTCTTTTCGCCTTGAGGTAGAGTGTGACTTTAGTTTCAGACTGACCTGAACATACTATGTAGTCTCAGGCACCTCGGAACTCATTGTGATCCTCCCATCTCTGCCTCCAAGTGCTGGGATTAAAGGCATGTGCCGTCACATCCGCTATATCTGTACTTTGTCTGCAGCAGCACTCTCCTTGCAAATAAATAAAATTTTAAAAATGAAAAAAAATGAATTGCATCTGAGTCAGAGACAGGTATAGGTCCTTGTTTATGGCTTTAATCCATGAGGATAGTAGTTTACTATCAAGATTCTCCCCTCTTGTATTTTTATTGTTAATTATGAACTTCACTGTATGGACAAATTGTGTGTTGGTCCTATATCTCTCATGGGATCCACTATTCCCCATCCTCGTTCCACTGAGGATCCTCCTCGGTGGTGGTGGTGGTATTCACCATGGGCTTATGAATGCATCTGAGGTTTTTGAGGAAGTTCCCCTCTTTTTTAATTTTTAAATTTTTTCTCTAATTCTCTTTTCTTTAAATATTTTATTTTTATTTATCAGGATTGGGGGGACAGCGAGAGAGGAAGGGAGGGAGGGAGAGGACACCCCAGGGACTGCAGCCACTACAAGTGAACTCTAGACATAAGGGCCACTATATACATCTGGCTTATGTGGGTTCTGGGGAATCAAACTTGGGTCCTTGGGCTTAGCAGGCACGTGCCTTAACAGCTAAGGTATCTCTCCAGCCTATTATTATTTAATTTTTATTCATTTATTTGAGAGGGAGGGGGGAGAGAGAGAATTGCACACCATGTCCTCGTGCGGCTGCAAATGAACTGCAGATGCATGCACCACTTGTGTGTGTGGCTTACATGGGTCCTGGAGAATTGAACTTGAGTCCTTTGGCTTTGCAGGCAAGTGCCATAACTGCTAAGCCACATCTCTAACCCTCCCTTTCTTTTTTTGAGAGAGATACACAGAGAGGGAGAGGAAGACAGAGAATGGGCACACCAGCAGGCTGTCAGCTGCTGTGAACGAACTCCAGATGCATGTGTGCTCTTGTGGGCAAGTGCACCATTATGCCCTTGTGTCACTTTGCATCTGGCTAAACGTGGGACCTGGAGATTGGAACTGGCATTCTTAGGCTTAGGAGGCAGGCGCCTTAACTGCTAAGCCATCTCTCCAGCCCCCTCTCTTGTTTAGAAAGAAGCAGAAATCACTTTGTTGGGCCAGGTTGGCCTCAAACTTGTGATCTTGATGTGCTGAGATTATAGGTGTACAACTGCACCTGGATGAAGAAATCCCCATGAACGGACCCAGTGCAGTACTGAGAGTCAGCCTTGGAATTGAACATGATCATCCACTGACACAGATGTAGCTCAGGGTAATTGAGGACAAGTTTAGGTTCTGGGATGAAAGGCGTGTGCCACCATGCCTGGCAATATCAGCCATATTTTTAAAATTTCTGAGAACTCATGTGATTTAAACATTGAAGAGAGGCACAAAGATGTAGGTCTACTCTCACCCTCTGTGCCTATACACCCCATTCTTCCCCTATTGTCCCCTAGAGATAAGCTTTTGTGTCAGGTTAGACTCTTCCTCCTGAGTGAGTGTGATAGTATAAACATTAGAAATCATTTTTATTTTATTTTGCAAAGCAGAGGGGTAGAGAGACAGAGAATTGGCATGGCAGAGCCTCCAGGTGCTGCAAACAAATTCCAGATGCAAAGCTTTTTATGCTTCTGCCTTGCTGTGGATACTGGGGCATGGAACCTTGTCATTAGACTTTGGTGGCCAAAGTGTTATCTGTTGAGCCATCTCATCAGCCCAGTTGACCTCTCTTCTTTAAGACTCTGTATTGACAACTTCCATAATTACAGGCAATAAACCATGATAATCCCTCCTCCCCCCTTTCCCCCTTCACAAATCCATCTTCTCCACCATATCCCCTCACTCTCTCCATTAGTCTTCTTTACCTTGATGTCATCTTTCCTCCTATCATGAAGGTCCTGTGAAGGTACTGCCGACACCGTTAGGTCATGGATATTGGCCAATTTCCCCTCTGGAACCATTGCATTGTAAGCAGTCCTCCCCTTCCTTGGCTCATATATTATTTCTGCCACTTTTTCCTCAATGGACCCTGAACCCTTGAAGACATGGTGGAGCTTATTTCAGTGCTGACTATTCCTCTGTCAGCGCCATGGTGCCTGTTGGGTCATGCCAGTGGTCACTACCATCTGAAAAGGGAGTTCTAGCCCAAAGTGAAAGTAGCATTAATATATGGGTATGAATGTTCAAAAGTGCCTCAAAGGGCAGTTTGTTGAGCATAATATGTGCATTTAGCCAGGCAAGAGCAGGCATTACACCTCCACCACAGGCTTTTGATTAGGGTTTTCAGTAGCAGGCATGCATTCCTCCTGTGGAGTGGGCCTCTAGTCAAATCTTGAGAGCAGTTGGTTTTCCCTCCCCATAACAGACATGCCACTATTGCACCTGTGCAGCGGTCATTGGCCTGGCTGTCCAAACTTGAGGCTTGCAGTGCCCACTGTTTTCACCACTGATGACTTCTGTTTCCCATAGGGCTGCATGCAGTGGAGCTTTTCCCACCTTTCTGTCAGCTGGTCTACAGGAGGAGGTTTTCAGCTCAGCTCCAGCTTGAGTTCTCTGTGATCTTTCAGCCCAGGCATGGAGTTTTCAGCAACAGGGTCTCAGCATCTATTTCTAATGGGAAATCAATAGCATTGACAATGGCCTGTAATGTTTTGGGGCCCTAGGGACCCTACTATCCAACAACTCACTGGAAGGTATCTGACCCTGGTACTGAAATCTTTCTAGTAACAGTCTGTGGCTTCTGGGTGTGCCTGTTATCCAAAAGAACAGGCTTCCATATTGCTTATTCACCACATCTTGAATTTTGATTAACCCTCCCACCCTTCCCATGACCTCATTTTAGGCCCTTGTACCCCACTAATCTGTTCATCTCATTTTGTATAGTACAGTACCATCCCTTCAACTCCCCTCTCCTCCCTCTCTGATAGCCCTTTGTACCTTCCCCTGTCCTCTGCTCCTAATTTTAACCCTCAACCCATAAAAGTCCAAACATTTCTAGCTAGGGATCCACATATGTGAGAGAACATGCAGCACTTGGCCTTTTGCCTGGGTGACCTCACTAAGTGTGAATCTTTTCCAGATTCATCCATTTCCTGCACATTTCATCATTTCATTTTCCCATACTGACTTGAATTCCACTGTATAAATAGAGCACATCTTCATTACCCATTCATTACTTGAGGGACATCTCTGCTGGTTCCATTTCCAAGCCATTGTGAATAGAGCAGCACAAACATGGTTGAGCAAGTTTCTCTAAGGGAGTGAGAAGAGTCCTCAGGGTATAAGCTAGAGTGATATATCTGGGTCATATATTAAATCTATTTTGGGGTTTTTCAAGGTAGGGTCTCTCTACCCAGGCTGACCTGTTAATGTCTGTGTAGTCTCGTGTGGCCTCGAACTCATGAAGATCTCCCCACCTCTGCCTTCCTAGTGCTGGGATGAAAGGCATGTGTCATCATGCCTGGCCCTCTTGGCTTTTTTGAGGCAGGGTATCACTGTAGCCCAGGCTGACCTGGAATTCACTATGTAGTCTAAGGGTACCTCTAACTTCTGTTGATTCTCCTCCTGCCTCCTGGCTGGCTGTGATTAAAGGTGTATACCAACACATATGGCTTAATTCTTTTTAAAGTAATTTTCTATTAATTTGCAAGCGGGAGGGGCGAGAAAGAAGAGAGACAGAGAATGGGCTTCAGTGCCTGCAGCCACTATTCCCCATCCACATTCCACTGAGGATCGCCCTCAGTGCCATTGGTGGTTCTCACCATGGGCTTAAGAATGCATCTTAGTCTCTTTTAGGAAGGTTTTTTTTTTTTTTTTTTTTTTCTCTTATTTATTTTTTGTTTTTGGTGTTTCAATGTAGGGTTTTACTTTAGTCCAGGGTGGCCTTGAACTCAGAGATCCTCCTACCACTGCCTCCTGAGTGCTGGGATTAAAGGCATGTGCCACTACGCCTGGCCCACCGTTTTTTTTAGCTGGGGAGACTGGCTTCATGAATAAGCACCTTTAATCACTGATCCATTGCTCCAATCCTCCAATTTTTTTTTTTTTTTTTTTTTTTTTTTTGGTTTTTCGAGGTAGAGTCTCACTCTGGCCCAGGCTGACCTGGAATTCACTATGTAGTCTCAGGGTGGCCTTGAACTCATGGCAATCCTCCTACCTCTGCCTCCAAGTGCTGGGATTAAAGGCGTGCGCCACCACGCCCGGCTCAATCCTCCAATGTTTTAAGTTTTTGCTCTAATTCTTTTTTCTTTAAGTATTTTGTGCTTCACTATTAGGAGGGGAGACTTGTTTCTAATGGGTTTATTTTATGAGTGGCACTGCTTTGGCATATACAATTCTGTACCCTCTTGTATTATCTGGATAATATTGTATGTAATGGATGCAGCCATTCCTCCACTGACACATTGCCTTTTGCTCTGTCCCTGTGGTCAGTGCTGTTTGACTATGAGACCATGCTTGGCATTATGTGCAGCAGCTTTCCTAAAGAGACTTAGATTCTGACCGAGCCAGATGACTTGTTTAATGTAGTCAGCTGTCACTATTCTGCATCTTGGTTGGAATGGGAGGGAATCTGGTCTTTGTGAATTCAATTGGCAAAAGAAAAATCCTATTTGCTGTTTTAATTTATGCTTCTGTTGTCAAGTAAAATAAATTCTTGTCAATGTGGAAAGCTTTCCTAATTTCTCCTTTGCCCTTTTCACTGTTTCAGTGTTCAGTGTGTGTGTGTGTGTGCAGTGTGTGTGTGTGTGTGTGTGTGTTTGTTTTGAGGTAGGGTCTCACTCAGCCCTGGCTGACCTGGAATCAACTATGAGTCTCACCTTGAACTCATGGCAATCCTCCTACCTCTGCCTCCTGAGTGCTGGGATTAAAGGCATGCGCTACCACGCCCGGCTAAGTGTTCAATGTTTTACTTTGTATGAACTGAAGCCTCTTATCACTGTAGGTATGCCTTTCCTCCCAGCACTGGGGAGGCTGATAGATCACTTCATTTGAGGCCATGGCCTGAGACTACATAGTAAATTCCTGGTTTGCCTGGATGAGAGAGAGATCCTACCTGGAAAAATGAAAAAAAAAAAAAGACTTGAGCCATGCATGAGGGATCATGCTCCCTAGTATCCAAGAGGCTAGGATAAGGATCTCCATGAGCTTGAAGCTGGTCTGAGCTACAGGAGTCAGCCTGGGCTAGAATAAGGCCCTGTCTTTAAAAATCCATTTGAAGTTGCATGGTGGTGTGTACACTTTAATCCCAGCACTTTGGAGACAGAGGTAGGTGGATTGCTATGAGTTCGAGGGCCCCCTGAGACTACGTAGTTAATTTCAGAACAGCCTGGGCCAGAATGAGACCCTACCTTGAAAAACAAAACAAAACAAAAGTCCATTTGAATGGTACATGAATGTTTTATTGTTGCTGTTTTCTAAACAGTAGAACGATGAACAATGATATATTTGGTATTGAACATGATCTGAACATGATTTTAGAATGCATAAAAGGTTTTATGTAGGCCCAGGCTAGTCTTGAACTAAGTATCTAGCTAAGGGTGGCCTTGAACTCCTGAGCCTCCTACCTCTGCTTCCTAAATGCTGATGTAATGGGGTGGGGGAGTTCAGAAGTCCCTGAATTCCAAACCCGAGTTTGTGTCTTTTTTTTTTTTTTTTGCTTTTGTTTTTGTTTTTTGAGATAGGATCACACTCTAGCCCAGGCTGATGTGGAATTCACCATGTATTCTCAGGGGCGGGGGGCCTTGAACTCCTGGTGATCCTCCTACCTCTACCTCCCAAGTGCTTGCTGGGATTAAAGGCATGTGCCACCACGCCCAGCTTTTTCTTTTCTTCTCTTTCATTTTTTTTTTTTGAGGGCGAACAGAGAATGTGTGTGTCAGGGCCTCCAGTTACTGCTAACTTGTGCATCTGGCTTACATAGGTCCTGGAGAATCAAACCTGGATGCTTTGGCTTTGCAGGCAAGTGCCTTAACCACTAAGCTATCTCTTCAGCTCCTGGCTTTTTTTTAAATGGAAATCAGTAAAAAAAAAAGTTTAATTATGCACCATGGTAATTATAGACCATGATAATGCCATCCACTCCCCCACTTTCCCCTCTACAAATCCACTCATTATATCCCGTCCCTTTCTCCATGCATCTTCCTTGTTTTGATATCATCGCCTTTCCTCCTATTATGAGGGTCTTGTGGAGATAGTGCTAGGCACTAAAGGTCAGAACATCTAGGCTAATTTCTGTCTGAATGATTGCATTGTAAACATGCCTAAGCTTCCTTTGACTCTTACATTCTTTCTGCCACCTCTTCTGCAATAGACCCTGACCCTTGGAAGATGTGATAGAGACATTTCAGTGCTGAGCACTCCTCGGTCCCTTCTCAGCACTATGGTGCCTTTTAGGTCATCCCACAGGTCACTGTGAAAAGAGACACTTCTCTAACGAAAAGTGAGAGTGGCACTAATATATGGGTACAAACATTAAGGGGAGGGCTTACAGTGCAGTTTGGTGAGCAATATATGAATTTAGCCAGACAAGAGCATCCAGCACCTGTGTTTTTGTTTTTGTTGTTGTTGGTGGTGGTGGTGGTATTTTCGAGGTAGGGTCTCACCCTAGCTCAGGCTGACCTGGAGTTCACTCTGTAGTCTCAGGGTAGCCTTGAACTCATGGAGCTTCTCCTACCTCTGCCTCCCAAGTGCTGCGATTAAAGGTGTGCACCACCACGCCCGGCTCCCAGCACCTGTTTTTAACTAACGAATTAGATAAACCAGACTGAGAAGGACAATTTATTCACCATTACAATTCTGTTAGGAATAAATGAGGGAGAGGGAGAATCCATGAACCAAGGAAGGGAAAATGGATATACCCATGTGTCCCAAGACTCCATGTGCTGAGCATGAAAAAGGGATATAGAGAGATGGCTTAGCTGTTAAGCATTTGCCTGAGAAGCCTAAGGACCCCGGTTTTGAGACTCAATTCCCCAGGACCCAAATAAGCCAGATGCATAAAGTGGTGCATACATCGAGTTTGTTTGCACTGGCTGGAGGCCCTGGTGCACCCATTCTCTATCTGCTTCTTTCTTTCTTTCTCTCTCTCTCAATAAATAAATAAGTAAATAAAAAATAGATTTAAAGAGTAAAGAGAAGAAAGTACAGAGAACTGACACGTGGGAGTAGGGGAATCTTACCAGGACCTGGAAGCTCAGGAGAGATGAACAGCCAGGGGAAAAGGTAGGTAGGCCAGAGTGAGGGCTGATTGGTCTGGGCTAGAGGCTGGCTCAGGCAGAGGCCAGCCATGAAGCCACCTTTTAGGGCCATGCTTAACCAGCCACAATGCCAGAATCAGGTTTAAATTCTCTAGAAAGGGGAACACCCTCCCAGGAGGGGCACAGGTTGTTTGGGGAAAAATAGGCCTACGGAACTCCTTCAATCAAGAGATAAGGAGAGGAGAGATCCTTCTCCGATCTCTAGAAGAGTGGAGATTGAAAGGGCAGATTTAAGGACATTTCTGCTTTATTATTTTGGGGCCCAGTCACCCTAAACTAACCTAACAAAGCTACCTGACTCCTTCTCACTGGGATCACAGGTGTGTGTCACTACATCCAGTACTTGGGTACCCATGGATTTTTTTTTAGTTTGTTTTCTTTCTTTTTATTGTTTATATTTATATATTTATATTTATTTATTTATTTATTTATTTTGGTTCTTTGAGGTAGGGTCTCACTCTAGTTCAGGCTGACCTGGAATTCACTCTGTAGTCTCAGGGTGGCCTTGAACTGGATGGTCTTCCTACCTCTGCCTCCTGAGCATTGGGATTAAAGGCATGCACCACCACGCCCAGCTCAACCCATGGATTTTTTTGTATCACAGAGGGATTGAGGTGGTCCAAAAGGCTATTATTTGTTTTCTCTCCCCATGTGCTCTCTCTCTCTTTGAGGTAGGATCTCACTCTAGCCCAGGATGATGTGGAACTCACTCTGTAGTTCCAGGCTGTCCTTGAACTCATGGCTATCCTCCTACCTCTGCCTACTGAGTGCTGGGATTAAAGGCATAAACCACCATGCCCAGATTAGGTTTTTAATTATTAAATTATTATATTTATTGAGGACACTACACAACCAAGGAAAGGCACCCACATGGCTGGAGAGCCCACCATGGACGTCCTGGGGAAAAAAAACTGCAGAAAGAGAGGAGAAAGTTCAAGGAGTTCCTGTCATGTGAATGCCCAGTGCCGCCGGGTTTAAGGAAAATCCCTGGGGGCTTTTATTTTTATTTATTTGAGTGAGGGAAAGATGCAGAATGAGAGAGAAAATGGGCATACTAGGACTTCCAGCCACTGCTAACAAACTCTTGATGCATGTGCATCAGTCCTGGGGAATTGAACCATGCGCCTTTGCCTTGCAGGCAAGTGCTTTAACCACTAAGCCATCTCTCCAGCCAACCCTGGGGGCTTTTTTTTAAATATATTTTTATTTATTTGAGAGGTGGGGAGGGAGAGATTTTTCTCCCCAGAGCCTCCAGCCACTGTAGCCGAACTCCAGATGCATGCACCCACTTGTGCATCTGACTGGGGGCTTTTTAACAAAATGATTTTTTTGGAGAGAAACACAGAGAGAGACAGAGAGGGAGACAGAGAATGGGCATGCCAGCAGTCTCTCAGCTGCTGTGAATGAAATTGAGATGCGTGCGCCCCCTTGCGGGCAAGTGCAGTGCAGCATTGTGCCCTTGCGTCACTTTGCATCTGGCTAAATGTGGGACCTGGAGATTGGAACCGGGTTCTTAGGCTTAGCAGGCAGGTGCCTTAACCACTAAGCCATCTCTCCAGCCTTAAAAATGAATTTAAGTCCTGGCAGGGTGGCACACAATTTTAATCCCAGCACTCAGGAGGCAGAGGTGGGAAGATTGCCTTGAGTTCAAGGAAACCTGAGAATACAGAGTGAATTCCAGATCAGCCTGAGCTAGAATGAACCCCTACCTCGAAAAACCAAAAAAAAAAAAAAAAAAAGATATTAAAATGTCAAATGGTGCTGAGTGAGGAAATTGTCTTGCACTTATGGATATTAGGAAGCAGGAATCCTTGGGCTGCTTAAGAGTTTTCTCAAAGGTCTGCTTGGGTTCTGATATTGTCACCATGCCCTGGTTAGGACAAATGCCTAATTGACCCCTTCCCTGATCTATGCCAGGACCATAAACTAAATTTCCTTGTCTTAGCAACATATGAGATGGCTAATGCCAAAATGTGACTTATAGCGGTGGGAGCACATCTCAGTGTCCCCACCTTTGCTCTCTGAAGGCCTTCCACTCGGGTGCAACCGGGATTCTTAATACAGCTGAATGGTGTTAGTGAGTCTGTGTTAGGAGAATGGAAAGATGATTGAGGAGAGTCAGGTGTGGGCCTCAGGAGAAGAATGCCCAAAATCTTCAGCAGCAGTTGTGCTGTCAGTGACTGGGGGCTTTGGAGTCACTTGTTTGAAGGGGGGTGAGCTACTCATTTCTTATATAAAGATTATATGGTCCAGATGTTGTGGCTCATGCATTTAATCCCAGCACTCACAGTGAGGCAGATATAGTGAGACCCTACCTGAAAACTTCGATTTAGCTGTGAGTTCCAGGCCATCCTGAACTCCACACGTGAATTCCAGGTCAGTGTAAGCAATAGTGAGACCCTACCTTGGAAAACTTAAAAAAAAAAGATTTTATAATAGAACCATAGGGTTCCAGCCCAATATTATATTTAATGATTTGTTTATGTATTTATTTATGCGAGACAGAAAGAATGGGTGCATCAGGGCTTCTAGCCACCGCAAACGAACTCCAGATGCATTCGCCACCATGTGCATCGGGCTTACGTGGGGCCTGGAGAATTGAACCAAGGTCCTTAGGCTTTGCAGGCATGCGCCTTAACCGATAAGCCATCTCTCCAGGCCCCAATAACTTTTTTAAAAAATTAAAATAAGTTTGCTACACACAGATCACAAAGAGGGTCAAGAATGAGGTAGGGCTGGGCGTGGTGGCACATGCCTTTAATCCCAGGCCTCAGGAGGCAGAGGTGGGAGGATCACTGTGAGTTCAAGGTCAGCCTGAGTCTACATAGTGTATAGGGAATTCCAGGTGACCCTGGGCTAGAGGGAGAGACCCTACCAGGAAAAAAAAACCATGTGGTAGGGAGCGTGTTTTCCTCCAGATATAACCTGATGCCAGCAGAGCATGCCTTCTCCTAGTAGGCCTGTCAAAGTAATCGAGCAGAGGGCTGGAGGGATGGCTTAGCAGTTAAGGCATTTGCCTGCAAAGCCAAAGGACCCAAGTTTGATTCCCCAGGACCCATGTTAGCCAGATGCACAAGGGGGTGGCTGGCTGGGGTTGGTTTTTTTTGGCTGGAGGCCTTTTTTTTTTTAAGAAAGAGGAGCTGGGGAGACTGGCTTTGTGAATAAGCACCTTTAATCACTGATCCATTGCCCCAGCCCTACAGTTTTGTTTTGTTTTAGTTTTTCTGTAATTCTTTTTTCTTTCAATGTTTTGTTTATATTTATTGGGAGAGAGAGAGAGAGAATATGAGAATGAGAATGGGCACAGCAGGAGCCACTGCAAACAAACTCGAGACATAAGCGCCACCATGTGCTTCTGGCTTATGGGGGTCTGGGGGAATCAAACCTGGGTCCTTAGGCTTGGCAGGCAAGTGCCTTAACAGCTAAGCCATTTATCTAGCCTATTACTTTTAAATTTTTATTTAATTTTTCAGGAGGGAGAATGGGTACACCATGTGGCCTGGAGCAGCTGCAAATAAAGTGTAGATGCATGCGCCACTTTGCATTTGGCTTATGTGGGTCCTGAGAATTGAACCTGGGTACCTGTGGCTTAACTGGCTAGTGCCTTAACTGCTAAGCCATCTCTCCAGCCCTCCCTTCTTGTTTTGAAAGAAGCAGAAACTCACTTTATTGGCCAGCTTGGCCTCAAACTTGAGATCTTCCTGTAGTTGGGATTACAGGTGTGCACGACTGCACCTGGATGAAGAAATCTCCACGAAAGGACCCAGTGAAGCACTGGAGAGTCAGCCTTGGAATGGAACATGATCTTCCACTGACACAGGATGTAGTCAGTGATTGAGGACAGATTTAGGCTGGAAATTGACATGGTGGTAGAATGCTTGGTGTGGTGGTGCACACCTCTAATTTGTGCCCTCAGGAGGCTGGAGCCTCAGTATTTCCATGAATTTGTGGGGAAGCTTGGGCTACATAGTGAGTTCTAGGCCACTCCAGGTTTCATAGCCAGTTCCTGTCTCGTATATCAACAAACATCAAGATTTGGTGGTGGAAAATTAAATAGTTTCTGATTGCTTGTTTTCTCTCCCCTATGCAGCTGAAATAAAAATAATTATTCTCCTTTTTTCTATTTCTCTCTTCTATTGAGGTGCCCAGGCAAGCCTTAACTTGCATCCTCCTCCTCAGACTAATAGATGGGATTCCAGGCCTGCGGCAGCAGATCCAGCCAAGCATATATCCCAGCTGTTTAGTTAGTTACTTAGCAGTGCTGCTGTTTGAACCCAAGGTTCTGTACCACTGACCTATATCAGTAGCCCTCCCACTTCCTCAGTACGAGAGCTCGGATTTTTTTTTCCACCGGGAGCACACCTGGCTTTAGTTTCCTCTGCACTAGCGACAAGTATGTGACTGAGTTCTGCTGAGGTGTTAGTGGAAGTTGTTTGGTGGAGATGTTTGGAAAGTTTCTAAAACAGGATTGACTAAGCTGGTGCATCAACTTTTTTTCTTCCTGTAAGGTGCAAGGATTCTTGTGGCTTCAGCATCCATCTCATGACAATCATGCTACCATGAGCCACATGCCAAGAATGGATGAAGATGTGGTGCAGGTGAAACTGACACACAAGCCTTTGATTGCCTTGCTCTGGATTTCTCCTTCATGGAGAAAATGAAGCATTCTGTGCAGCTGTAGAGATCTTTTTTCTCTTTAATTCCCTCCCTCCATCCCAGAGAGAGAGAGTAGAGAGAGAGAGAGAGAGAGCAGATGGATGAAATTCCCAACAGAGATGTGGAACATGATGTAATTTTTCTAATATTTTCTTGTCCTTTTCAGTGAAACTGGGAGGCAGTGTCATTAAATAAGAATAAGGATTGTATGGGGAGGTGTGA
>JAEOAD010002548.1:0-14065 GCA_036365145.1 Orientallactaga sibirica | reverse complement strand
GAAAGCAACTGATTCCTAGAACCGAATGAGCTTATTTCACAGTACAATGTTCGGTGAATGAAGATGTTTGTTTTCAACAAACTACTTTACAAATGAGTCGAATCAATTAACTTGTATATCTTTTCAGATTACATTGTCAAGGAAAGTTTGAACTTGCTGCATCTAAACCTTCTTCGTGAGAAATTAAACTGATTCCTTTGAGGCTAATTAACTTATTTCACACAGTACAGTGTTTGGTACTGAAGATGTTTCTTTTCAAATAAAGTACATTAGAAAATGATGCAACCTACTAATTCTGTATATCTTGTTAGATTACACAAACTAGGAAAGTTTGAACTTTGCTGTACTAACCTCTTCAGAGAAAGCAAGTGATTCCTAGAACCGAATGAGCTTATTTCACACAGTACAATGTTCGGCAATGAAGATGTTTGTTTTCTCAACAAAACTACTTTAGAAATGAGGTGAATTCCACTTAACGTATATATTTCTAGATTACATTATAAGGAAAGTTTGAATTTGCTGACTCAACCTTCTTTGTAGAAATTAAAATGATTCCTAGAAGGAATTAACTTATTTCACACAGTACAGTGTTCGGTACTGAAGATGTTTCTTTTCTAAAGAAACTACTTTAGAAATGAGGCCAATCTATTATGCTGTGCATCTTTTCAGATTACACAAGGAAAGTTTGAACTTGCTGCACTAACCTTTCTTGTAGAAAGCAACTGATTCCTATAACCGAATACTGCTACTTTTTACACACAGTACAATGTTCGGCAATGAAGATGTTTGTTCTTCAACAACCATTTTACAAATGAGTCCAATCTACTAACTTGCCATTTTAGATTCCATTACAAAGGAAAGTTTGAACTTGTTGCACTCAACCCTGTAGGGAAAGCAAATGATCTCCTTGTGTAACCGAATGAGCTTATTTCACATGTGTACAATGTTCGGCAATGAAGATGTTTGTTTTCTCAACAAAGTACATTACAAATGAGGTTACTGTTCTATCTTGGCCGTCTTATGAGATTACATTAACATGAGAGTTTGAACTTGCTGCACTCCAACTTTCTTTTCGTAGAAATTAAACTGATCTTGTAGCGACTAACTTATTCTACACAGTACAGTGTTCGTACTGAAGATGTTTCTTTCTAAAGAAACTACTTTAGAAATGAGGCGAATCCAATAACTTGTACATCTTGTTAGATTACACAAAGTAGGAAAGTTTGAACTTGCTGCACTCAACCTTCTTCGTAGGGAAAGCAAGTGATTCCTAGAATCGAACTAGCTCATTTCACATAGTACAGTGTTCGTAATGAAGATGTTTGTTTTCTAAAACAACACATTTTAGAAATGAGGCCAATCTTACGAAGTTGTGCATCTTTTCAGATTACATTAATAAGGAAAGTTTGATCTTACATCACTAACCTTTCTTTGTAGGAAAGCAACTGATTCCTAGAACTAAATGAGCTTATTTCACACAGTACAATGTTCGGCAATGAAGATGTTTCTTGTTTTCCCAAGAAACTACTTTAGAAATGAGTCGAATCTACTAACTTGGCCATCTTTTTAGATTACATTAACAAGGAAAGTTTGAACTTGCTGCACTCAACCTCTTGTGGAAAAGCAACTGATTCCTCCTAGAACCGAATGAGCTTATTTCACAGTACAAATGTTCGCAATGAAGATGTTTGTTTAATCCAGAAACTACTTTACAAATGGGCAATCTTCTAACTTGCCATCTTGTTAGATTACAAAAACTAGAAAGTTTGACCTTGCTGCACTCAACCTTCTTTGTAGAAAAGCAACTGATTCCTAGAACCGAATTAACTTATTTCACACAGTACAGTGATCAGCAATGAAGATGTTTGTTTCTAATGAAGGAAACTGCTTTAGAAATGAGGCGAATCCAGTAACTTGTACATCTTGTTAGACTACAATGTAGGAAAGTTTTGAAACTTGCTGCACTAACCTTCTTTGTAGGAAAACAAGTGATTCCTAAAACCTAATGAGCTTATTTCACAAGTACAGTGTTCGTAAATGAAGATGTTTGTTTTCTAAATGAAACTACTTTAGAAATGATGACAATCTACTAACTTGTGCATCTTTTCAGATTACATTAACAAGGAAGGTTTGAACTTGCTGCACTAACCTTCTTTTTGTAGGAAAACAACTGATTCCTAGAACCGAATTAGCTTATTTCACACAGTACAATGTTAGCAATGAAGATGTTTGTTTTCAAGAAACTACTTTAGAAATGAGGCGAATCTACTAACTTGTACATCTTGTTAGATTACACAAACAAGGAAAGTTTGAACTTGTTGCACTCAACCTTCTTTGTAGGAAAGCAAGTGATTCCTAGAACCAATGAGCTTATTTCACACAGTACAATGTTCGGCAATGAAGATGTTTGTTTTCTCAAGAAACTACTTTAGAAATGAGGCGAATCTACTAACTTGTACATCTTGTTAGATTACACAAACTAGGAAAGTTTGAACTTGCTGCAGTCAACCTTCTTTGTAGAAAAGCAAGTGATTCCTAGAACCGAATTAGCTTATTTCACACAGTACAATGTTCGGCAATGAAGATGTTTGTTTTCTCAAGAAACTACTTTAGAAATGAGGCGAATCTACTAACTTGTACATCTTGTTAGATTACACAAACTAGGAAAGTTTGAACTTGCTGCACTCAACCTTCTTTGTAGGAAAGCAAGTGGATTCCTAGAACCGAATTAGCTTATTTCACACAGTACAATGTTCGCAATGAAGATGTTTGTTTTCTCAAGAAACTACTTTAGAAATGAGGCGAATCTACTAACTTGTACATCTTGTTAGATTACACAAACTAGGAAAGTTTGAACTGTTGCACTCAACCTTCTTTTGTAGGAAAGCAACTGATTCCTAGAACCGAATTAGCTTATTTCACACAGTACAAATGTTCGGCAAATGAAGATGTTTGTTTTCTCAAGAAACTACTTTGAAAATGAGGCGAATCTACTAACTTGTACATCTTGTTAGATTACACAAACTAGGAAAGTTTGAACTTGCTGCACTCAACCTTCTTTGTAGGAAAGCAAGTGATTCTTAGAACCGAATTAGCTTATTTCACACAGTACAATGTTCGGCAATGAAGATGTTTGTTTTCTCAAGAAACTACTTTAGAAATGAGGCAAATCTACTAACTTGTACATCTTGTTAGATTACACAAACTAGGAAAGTTTGAACTTGCTGCACTCAACCTTCTTTGTAGGAAAGCAAGTGATTCCTAGAACCGAATTAGCTTATTTCACACAGTACAATGTTCGGGAATGAAGATGTTTGTTTTTTTCAAGAAACTACTTTAGAAATGAGGCGAATCCACTAACTTGTACATCTTGTTAGATTACACAAACTAGAAAGTTTGAACTTGCTGCACTCAACCTTCTTTGTAGGAAAGCAAGGATTCCTAGAACCGAATTAGCTTATTTCACACAGTACAATGTCGCAATGAAGATGTTTGTTTTCAAAGAAACTACTTTAGAAATGAGGCGAATCTACTAACTTGTACATCTTGTTAGATTACACAAACTAGGAAAGTTTGAACTTGCTGCACTCAACCTTCTTTGTAGGAAAGTAAGTGATTCCCAGAACAGAATTAGGTTATTTCACACAGTACAATGTTCGGCAATGAAGATGTTTGTTTTCTCAAGAAACTACTTTAGAAATGAGGCGAACATACTAACTTGTACATCTTGTTAGATTACACAAACTAGGAAAGTTTGAACTTGCTGCACTCAACCTTCTTTGTAGGAAAGCAAGTGATTCCTAGAACCGAATTAGCTTATTTCACACAGTACAATGTTCGGCAAATGAAGATGTTTGTTTTCAACAAACTACTTTAGAAATGAGGCGAATCTACTAACTTGTACATCTTGTTAGATTACACAAACTAGGAAAGTTTGAACTTGCTGCACTAACCTTCTTTGTAGGAAAACAACTGATTCCTAGAACCAATTAGCTTTTATTTCACACAGTACAATGTTCGGCAATGAAGATGTTTGTTTTCTCAAGAAACTACTTTAGAAATGAGGCAAATCTACTAACTTGTACATCTTGTTAGATTACACAAACTAGGAAAGTTTGAACTTGCTGCACTCAACCTTCTTTGTAGGAAACCAACTGATTCCTAGAACCGAATTAGCTTATTTCACACAGTACAATGTTCGGCAATGAAGATGTTTGTTTTTCAAGAAACTACTTTAGAAATGAGGCGAATCTTCTAACTTGGCCATCTTTTAGATTACATTAACTAGGAAAGTTTGAACTTGCTGCACTCAACCTTCTTTGTAGAGAAAGCAAACTGATTCCTAGAACCGAATTAACTTATTTCACACAGTACAACGTTAGGCAATGAAGATGTTTGTTTTCTCAAGAAACTACTTTAGAAATGAGGCGAATCTACTAACTTGTACATCTTGTTAGATTACACAAACTAGGAAAGTTTGAACTTGCTGCACTCAACCTTCTTTGTAGAAAGCAAGTGATTCCTAGAACCGAATTAGCTTATTTCACACAGTACAAAGTTCGGCAATGAAGATGTTTGTTTTCTCAAGAAACTAATTTAGAAATGAGGCGAATCTACTAACTTGTACATCTTGTTAGATTACACAAACTAGGAAAGTTTGAACTTGCTGCACTCAACCTTCTTTGTAGGAAAGCAAGTGATTCCTAGAACCGAATTAGCTTATTTCACATACAAATGTTCGCAATGAAGATGTTTGTTTTCTCAAGAAACTACTTTTAGAAATGAGGCGAATCTACTAACTTGTACATCTTGTTAGATTACACAAACTAGGAAAGTTTGAACTTGCTGCACCCAACCTTCTTTGTAGGAAAGCAAGTGATTCCTTTAGAACCGAATTAGCTTATTTCACAGTAGTACAGTGTTTGGCAATGAAGATGTTTGTTTTCTCAAGAAACTACTTTTAGAAATGAGGCCAATCTACTAACTTGTACATCTTGTTAGATTACAAAACTAGGAAAGTTTGAACTTGCTGCACTTCAACCTCCTTGTAGGAAAGCAAGTGATTCCTAGAACCGAATGAGCTTATTTCACACAGTACAATGTTCGACAATGAAGATGTTTGTTTTGTCAAGAAACTAAGCATTTAGAAATGAGTCCAATCTACTAACTTGGCCATCTTGTTAGATTACACAAACTAGGAAAGTTTGGAACTTGCTGCACTCAACCTTCTTGTAAGAAAGCAAGTGATTCCTAGAACCGAATGAGCTTATTTCACACAGTACAATGTCTGCAATGAAGATGTTTGTTTTCAACAAAGTAGCATTATAAATGAGGTTAATGTTCTAACTTGGCTATCTTTTTGAGCTTACATTAACAAGGAGAGTTTGAACCTGCTGCACTCAACCTCTTCGTGAGAAAATTAAACTGGATTCCAGAAGCTAATTAACTTATTTCACATAGTACAGTGTCTGCAGACTGAAGATGTTTCTTTCTAAAGAAACTACTTAGATATGAGGCGAATCCATCACTTGCATATCTTGTTAGATTATACTAAAGTAGGAAAGTTTGAACTTGCTGCACTCAACCTTCTTCGAAAGCAAGTGACTCTTGTGAATCGAACTAGCTCATTTCAAATAGTATAGTGTTCGGTAATGAAGATGTTTGTTTTCTAAACAAACTACTTTAGCAATGAGGCCAATCTACTATATGTTGTGCATCTTTTCAGATTGCATTAACAAGGAAAGTTTGAACGGTTGCACTCAACCTTCTTGGTAGGAAAACAACTGATTCCTTTGTAGAACCGAATGAGCTAGTTCACATAGTACAATGTTCGCAATGAAGATGCTTGTTTTCTCAACAAACTACTACAAACGAGGCTAATCTACTAACTTGGCCGCCTCTTTAGATTAATAACAAGTAGTTTGAACTTGCTGCACTCAACCTTCTGTGTAGGAAAAGCAACTGATTCCTAGAAATCTAATGAGCTTATTTCACACAGCACAATGTTCGCAATGAAGATGTTTGTTTTCCCAAGAAAGTACTTTGAAAAACATGGAATCTACTAACTTGTACATCTTGTTAGATTACACAAACTAGGAAAGTTTGAACTTGCTGCACTCAACTTCTTTGTAGGAAAACAACTGATTCCTTTAGAACCGAATTAGCTCTTATTTCACTACAGTACAATGTTCGGCAATGAAGATGTTTGAGCTTTTTTCAAGAAACTACTTTAGAAATGAGGCGAATCTACTAACTTGTACATCTTGTTAGATTACATTAACTAGGAAAGTTTGAACTTGCTGCACTCAACCTTCTTTTGTAGGAAAGCAAGTGATTCTTAGAACCGAATGAGCTTTATTTCACAGTACAATGTTCGCAATGAAGATGTTTGTTTTCTCAAGAAACTACTTAGAAATGAGGCGAATCTGTAACTTGTACATCTTGTTAGATTACAAACAAGGAAAGTTTGAACTTGCTGCACTAACCTTCTTTGTAGGAAAAACTGATTCCTAGAACCGAATTAACTTATTTCTAGACAGTACAGTGTTCGCAATGAAGATGTTTGTTTCTCAAGAAACTACTTTAGAAATGAGGCGAATCTACTAACTTGTACATCTTGTTAGATTACATTAACTAGGAAAGTTTGAACTTCATGCACTCAACCTCTTTTGTAGGAAAGCAACTGATTCCTAGAACCGAATGAGCTTATTTCGTGACAGTACAATGTTCGCAATGAAGATGTTTGCTTTCTCAAGAAACTACTTTACAAATGAGTTTTAATCTACTAACTTGGCCATCTTTTTTTTAGATTACATTATCAAGGAAAAGTTTGAACTTGCTGCACTCAACCTTCTTTTTGTAGGAAAGCAAACTTATTCCTAGAACCTAATGCGTTTATTTTCCTCACACAGTACAATGTTCGGGCTATGTAGATGTTTGTTTTCGCTCAACAAAGTACTTTTGCATAAATGGGGCGACCTTCTAACTTGGCCATCTTTGAGATTACATTAACAAGGAAAGTTTGAACTTGCTCCACTCAACCTTCAGAGAAATTAAACTGATTCCTGTAGTTTCTAATTAACTTATTCTCTACAGGTACAGTGTTCGTACTGAGGATGAAGTTTCTTTTCTAAAGAAACTACTTTAGAAAGGAGGCGAATCCACTAACTTGTACATTTTGTTAGATTACACAAAGCAGGGAAAGTTTGAACTTGGGCTGTACTCCAACCTTCTTCGTAGGAAAGCAAGATTCCTTTGTGAATCGACCAGTCTTATTTCACATAGTACAGTGTTCAGTAATGAAGATGTTTCTGTTTTCAACAAACTACTTTAGAATGAGGCGACCTACTAAGCTGCATCTTTTCAGATTACATTAACAAGGAAAGTTGGAACTTGCTGCACTCAACCTTCTTTGTAGGAAAACAACTGATTCCTAGAACCGAATGAGCTTATTTCACACAGTAAGCAATGTTCGCAATGAAGATGTTTGTTTTCAACAACTACTTTACAAATGAGCGTAATCTACTAACGTGGCTATATTTTTAGATTACATTATCAAGGAAAGTTGGAACTTGGTTGCACTCAACTTTCTTGTAGGAAAGCAACGACTCCTAGAACCGAATGAGCTTATTTCACAAAGCAATGCCAAGTTCGCAATGAAGATGTTTGTTTTCTCCACAAATTACTGTACAAATGAGTCGAATCTACTAACTTGGACATCTTTTTAGATTACTAAAAGGAAAGTTTGAACTTGTTGCACTAACCTTTCTTTGTAGAAAAGCAACTGATTCCCAGAACCGAATGAGCTTATTTCACAGTACAATGTCTGGGCAATGAAGATGTTTGTTTTCTCAAGAAACTACCTAGACAAAATGAGGCGAATCTACTAACTTGTACATCTTTTTAGATTACATCAACAAGGAAAGTTTGAACTTGCTGCACTCAACAACCTTTGTAGGAAAGCAACTGATTCTAGAAACTAATGGAGCTTATTTCACACAGCATAATGTCTGCAATGAAGATGTTTGTTTTCAACAAACTACTTTACAAAATGAGGCTAATCTACTAACTTGCCCATCTTTAGATTACACAAACAAGAAAAAGTTTGATCTTACAGTACTCAACCTTCTTTGTAGGAAAGCAAGTGATTCCTAGAACCGAATGCTTATTTCACGTGGTACAATGTTCGTAAATGAAGATGTTTGTTTTCTCAAAAACTACTTTTACAAATGAGGGGCGAATCTACTAACTTGGGATCTTTTAGATTACATTAACAAGGAAAGTTTGAACTTGCTGCACCAACTCCTTCTGTGTAGGAAAGCAAGGATTCCTTGTGGAACCGAATGAGCTTATTTCACACAGTAAAATGTTCGCAATGAAGGTGTTTGTTTTCTCAAGAAAACTACTTTAGAAATGAGGTCAATCTACTAACTTGGCCATCTTTGAGATTACATTAAGAAGGAGAGTTTCAACTTGTTGCACTCAACCTTCTTTTGTAGAAATTAAACAAGTGAGAAGCTAATTAACCGATTTTAGCTTATTTTCACACAGGCTAAAAACATTTAGGTGCTATCAACTACTTGGTGCTGCACTACTTGCATTGTTGGTAGTCAACTGCAGACTTGCAGAACACAACTAATATTGACATTAAAGGCTAATGTTGCAGCTGAAAGATGCTATTTTCATCCAGCATTTTACACTGAAATAGAACCACAACTCTATATGCCTAGATTCATAATCAACATAAATTGAACTATTACACTCTGTAGAAAGTGAACCATCCTGTAGATCCAACATTATTCACTAAAAATAATATCTGAAATTAGCATTAAGCGTGTGATTATTTATTAAAATTGATTAGCAAATAGTAAGGGAATTTTACTGACTTACACACTTTTAGATTTTGCACAGGAGCTTAACGCTTACTTAACTCTCATAGTAAATTTGAATTTTCTGATTCACAGCTTAATTAACTTATTTCACACAGCACAGTGTCTGCACTGAAGATGTTCCTTTCTAAAGTAAACTACTTTAGAAATGAGGCCAATCTACTAACTGTGCATCTTTCAGATTACATTAACAAGGAAAGTTTGAACTTGCTGCACTCAACCTTCTTTTGTAGGAAAGGAAGTGATTCTTAGAAACGAATGAGCTTTATTTCACAGAGTACAATGTTCGCAATGAAGATGTTTGTTTTCTAAACAAACTCACGGAGAAATGAGGCCAATCCAATAACTGTTGTGTACATCTTTCAGATTACATTACACAAGGAAAGTTTGAACTTGCTGCACTCAACCTTCTTTGTAGGAAAGCAACTGTTTCCTAGAACCGAATGAGCTTATTTCCTACACAGTACAATGTCTGCAATGAAGATGTTTGTTTTTCAACAAACCACTTTGCAAATGAGGTTAATGTTTTAACTTCTGGCCATCTTTTTGACATTACCTTTTAACAAGGAGAAAGAACTTGCTGCACTAACCTCTTTGTAGAAATTAAACTGATTCTAGAACTAATTGCTATTTCACACAGTATAGTGTTCGGTACTGAAGATGTTTGTTTTCTAAAGAAACTACTTTAGAAAATGAGGCGAATCCACTAACTTGTACATCTTATTAGATTACACAAACTAGAAAGTTTGAAAACTCCTGCACTCAACCTTCTTGCTAGGGAAAGCAAGTGATTCCTAGAATCAACTAGCCTATTTCTCATAGTACAGTGTTCGACGAAGATGTTTGTTTTCTAAACAAACTACTTAAATGTGGCCAAATTACCAAGTTGTGCATCTTATCAGATTACGTTAACAAGGAAAGTTTGAACTTGCTTCACTAAACCTTTTTGCAGGAAAGCAACCGGATTCCGAGAACCTAATGAGCTTATTTCACAGTACAATGTTCGGCAATGAAGATGTTTGTTTTCAACAATCTACTTTTACAAAATGAGGCGAATCTACTACCTTGGCCATCTTTTTAGATTACATTAACAAGAAAAAGTTTGAACTTGCTGCACTCAACCTTCTCTGTAGGAAAGCAACTGGATTCCTAGAAACTATCGAGCTTATTTCACAGTACAATGTTCGCAATGAAGATGTTTGTTTTCAACAAAGTACTTTACAAATGGGGAAGAATCTTCTAACTTGGCCATCTTTTTAGATTACACATTAACAAGGAAAAGTTTGAACTTGCTGCACTCAAGCTTCTTCAGAAATTAAACTGATTCCTTAAGCAAATTAACTTATTTCACACAGTACCGTGTTCGGCACTGAAGATGATTCTTTTCTAAAGAAACTACTTTAGAAATGATGCCATCTCTACGAACTTGTGCATCTTTTAGATTACATTAACAAGGAAGTTTGAACTTTGCTGCACTCAACCTTTCTGTAGGAAAGCAACTGATTCCTAGAACCGAATAGAGCTTATTTCACACAGTACAATGTTCGCAATGAAGATGGTTGTTTTCAACAAACTACTTTACAAATGAGGCGAATCTACTAACTTGGCCATCTTTTTAGATTACATTAACAAGGAAAGTTTGATCTTGTTGTACTAACCTTTCTTTTTGTAGGAAAGAACTGATTCAGAGAACCAAATGTGTTTATTTCACACAACAAGGTTCAAAAGAAGATGTTTGTTTTCAAAACTACTTTACAAAATGAGCCGAATCTACTAATTTGGGATCTTTTAGATTACATTAACAAGGAAAGTTTGAACTTGTTGCACTCAACCCTTCTGTAAAGCAACTGGATTCCTTAGAACCAATGAGCTTATTTCACACAGTACAATGTTCGCAATGAAGATGTTTGTTTTCTCAACAAAGTACTTTTGGCAAATGAGGTTAATGTTCTAACTTGGCCATCTTTTGAGATTACATTAAGAAGGAGAGTTTGAACTTGGTTGCACCCAACCTCTTCGGAGAAATTAAACTGATTCGGTAGAAGCGAATTAACTTATTTCACACAGTACAGTGTCTGCATTGAAGATGTTTTTTCTAAAGAAACTACTTTAGAAATGAGGGGCCAATCTACTACGTGCCAGCATCTTTCAGATTACATTAACAAGGAGTTTTGAAACGTGCTGCACTCAACCCTTCTTTGTAGGAAAGCAACTGATTCCTAGAACCGAACGAGCTTTATTTCACACAGTATATTGTTCGGGCAATGAAGATGTTTGTTTTCTCAACAAAGTACTTTACAAATGAGCCTAATCTACTAACTTGGCCATCTTTTAGATTACATTAACAAGGAAAGCGAACTTGCTGCACCCAACCTTCTTTGTAGGAAAAGAACTGATTCCTGGAACCGAATTAACTTATTTTCACACAGTACAGTGTTCGGTACTGAAGATGTTTGTTTTCAACAAACTAATTTAGAAATAATGCGAATCCACTAACTTGTACATCTTGTTAGATTACACAAACTAGAAAGTTTGAACTTCCTGCACTCAACCATCTTCGTAGAAATTAAACTGACCCTAGAAGAGAATTAACTCATTTCACACAGTCCAGTGTTCGGGATTGAAGATGTTTCCTTTGTAAAGAAACTACTTTATAAAGGAGGCCAATCTACTAAGTCGTGAATCTTTTTGGTTTACACAACAAGGGAAGTTTGAACTGGCTACATTCAATCTTCTTTGTAGGAAAGCAACTGAATTTAGAACTTAATTAGCTTTGTTCACACAGTACAATGTTCGGCAATGAAGATGTTTGTTTTCTAAAGAAACTAATTGAGAAATGAGGCGAATCCACTAACTTGTACATCTTGTTAGATTACACAAACTAGAAAGTTTGAACTTCCTGCACTCAAACATCTTCAGAGAAATTAAACTGACTCCTAGAAGCGAATTAATCATTTTACACAGCACACAGTGTTCGGTACTGAAGATGTATCGCTTCTAAAAGAAATCATTTAGAAATGAGGCCAATCTACTAAGTCCTGCATCTTTTTAGGTTACATTAACAAGGAAAGTTTGAACTGACTACATTAGACCTTCTTTGTAGGAAAGCAACTGAATTCTAGAACTAAATTAGCTTTTGTTCACACAGTTCAATGTTCGCAATAAGGAAGTTAATTTTTCTCAACAACAACTTTTAAATGAGGCGAATCTACTAACTTGGCCATCTTTTTTTAGATTACATTAACAAGGAAAAGTTTGAACTTACACTCAACCTTCTTGTAGAAAGCAACTGATTCCTAGAAATTACTTAACTTATTTCACACAGTACAGTGTTCGGTAATGAAGATGTTTCTTTTTCAAAGAAAATACTTTAGAAATGAGATGAATCCACTAACTTGTACATCTTGTTAGATTAAACAAACCAGGAAAGTTTGAACTTGCTGTACTCAACCTTCTTCAGAGGGAAAGCAAGTGATTCCTAGATTCGAACTAGCTCATTTCACATAGTACAGTGATCGTAATGAAGATGTTTGTTTTCTAAACAAACTACTTTAGAAATGAGGCCAATCTACTAAGTGCATCTTTTCAGATTACATTAACAAGGAATGTTTGAACTACCGCAGTCAACCTTCTTTGTAGGAAAGCAACTGATTCCTAGAACCGAATGAGCTTATTTCACAGTACAATGTTCGCAATGAAGATGTTTGTTTTCTCAACAAAGTACTTTGTAAAATGAGGCTAATTTAACTTGGCCAATTTTTACATTACATTAACAAGGAAAGTTTGAACTTGCTGCACTAACCTTTCTTCGAGAAATTGAACTGATTCCTAGAAATAATTAACTTATTTCACACAGTACAGCAAGTTCGGTACTGAAGATGTTTCTTTCTAAAGAAACTACTTTAGAAATGAGGCTAATCTACTACGTTGTGCATCTTTTCAGATTACATTAAAAAGGAAAGTTTGAACTTAATGCACTAACCTTCTTCGTAGAAATTGAACTGATTCCTAGAAGCGACTAACTTATTATTTCACATGCAGTACAGTGTCTGGTACTGAAGCTGTTTCTTTCTAAAGAAACTACTTTAGAAATGAGGCCAATCTACTACGTTGTGCATCTTTTCTGTAGATTACATTAAAAAGGAAAGTTTGAACTTGATGCACTCCAACGTTCTTGTAGGAAAGCAACTGATTCCTAGAATCAATGAGCTTTATTGCACACAGTACAATGTTCGCAATGAAGATGTTTGTTTTCAACAACCATGTTATAAAATGAGGTGAATTTACTAACTTGGCCATCTTTTTAGATTACATTAAGGAAAGTTTGAACTTGCTGCACTCAACCTTCTTTGTAGGAAAGAACTGATTCCTAGAACCAATGAGCTTATTTCACAGTACAAGGTTCGGCAATGAAGATGTTTGTTTTCTCAACAAAGTACTTGACACGAGGCGAATCTTCCAACTTGGCCATCTTTCAGATTACATTAACAAGGAAAGTTTGAACTTGCTGCACTCAACCTTCTTCAGAGTAATTAAACTGATTCTAGAAGCAGATTAACTTATTTCACACAGTACAGTGTTCGGTACTGAAGATGTTTCTTTCTAAAGAAAAACCCTTTACAAATGAGTCGAATCTACTAACTTGGCCCTCTTTTTAGGATTACATTAACAAGGAAAGTTTGAACTCGCTGCACTCAACCTCTTTGCAGGGAAAGCAAATCTGATTCCTAGAATCAATGAGCTTATTTCACAGCATAAATGTTTACAATGAAGATGTTTGTTTTCTCAACAAACTACTTTACAAATGAGTCGAATCTACTAACTTGGCCATCTTATTAGATTACATTAACAAGGAAAGTTTGAACTTGCTACTAACCTTCTTCTCGTGAGAAATTAAACTGATTCCAGAAGCGAATTAACTTATTTCACAGTACTAAGTTCGTACTGAAGATGTTTCTTTTCTAAAGAAAGTACTTAGAAATGAGTCCAATCTAATGTTGTGCAAATTTTCAGATTACATTAACTAGGAAAGTTTGAACTTGCTGCACTCCACCTCTCTTTGTAGGAAAGGAAGTGATTCCCAGAACCGAATGAACTTAATTTCACACAGTACAATGTTCGGCAAGAAAGATGTTAATTTTTCAACAAACTACTTTGCAAATGAGCCGACCTACTAA
>JAEOAD010000681.1:0-14025 GCA_036365145.1 Orientallactaga sibirica | reverse complement strand
CACAAAAAGGAAGGTTTGAAGTTGCTGCACTAAACCTTCTTCGTAGGAAAGCAACTGATTCCTAGAACCAAACTAGCTTATTTCACGCAGCACAGTGTTCCCAATGAAGATGTATGTTTTCTAAACCAACTGCTTTATAAATGAAGCGAAACAACTAATTTGTACATCTTCTTAGATTACACAAACTAGAAATGTTTGAAGTTGCTGCACTAAACCTTGTTCGTAGGAAAGCAACTGATTCCTAGAACCAAACTAGGTTATTTCACACAGTACAGTTTTCAGAAATGAAGATGTATGTTTTCTAAACAAACTGGTTTAGAAATGAAGTGAAACTACTAAGTTGTATGTCTTCGTAGATTCCATTAACTAGAAAAGTTCGAACTTTCTGCCCTAAACCGTCTTCGTAGGAAAAGAACTGATTCCTAGAACCTAACTAACTTATTTCACACAGTACAGTTTTCGGCAATGAAGATATATGTTTTCTAAAGAAACTGCTGTAGAAATGAATTCAAACTAGTAAGTTGTACATCTTGTTTGATTACACTAACTAGAAAAGTTTGAACTTGCTGCACTAAACCTTCTTCGTAGGAAAGCAACTGATTCCTAGAACCAAACTACTAATTTGTACATCTTCTTAGATTACACTAACTAGAAATGTTTGAAGTTGCTACACTAAACCTTCTTCGTAGGAAAGCAACTGATTCCTAGAACCGAACTAACTTATTTCACACAGTACAGTTTTCGCCAATGAAGATGTATGTTTTCTAAACAAACTGCTTTAGAAATGAATTGAAACTACTCATTTGTACATCCTGTTAGATTACACTAACTAGAAAAGTTTGAACTTGCTGCACTAAACCTTCTTCATATGAAAGCAACTGTTTCCTAGAACCGAACTAACTTATTTCACACAGTACAGTTTTTGGAAATGAAGATGTATGTTTTCTAAAGCAACTGCTTTAGAAATGAAGCGAAACTACTAGTTTGTACATCTTCTTACATTACACTAACTATAAATGTTTGAACTTTCTGCACTAAACCGTCTTCGTAGGAAAGCAACTGATTCCAAGAACCAAACTAGCTTCTTTCACACAGCACAGTGTTTGCTAATGAAGGCGTATGTTTTCTAAACCAACTTCTTTAGAAATGAAGCGAAACTACTAATTTGTACATCGTCTTACATTACACTAACTATAAATGTTTGACCTTTCTGCACTAAACCGTCTTCGTAGAAAAGCAACTGATTCCTAGAACCAAACTAGCTTATTTCACACAGTACAGTTTTCGGCAATGAAGATGTATGTTTTCTAAACAAACTTCTTTAGAAATGAAGTGAAACTAGTAAGTTGTACATCTTCTTAGATTACACTAACTAGAAATGTTTGAAGTTGCTGCACTAAACCTTCTTCGTAGGAAAGCAACTGATTCCTAGAACCAAACTAGCTTATTTCACACAGCACAGTGTACGCCAATGAAGGTGTATGTTTTCTAAACCAACTGCTTTAGAAATGAAGCGAAACTACTAATTTGTACATCTTCTTAGATTACACTAACTAGAAATGTTTGAAGTTGCTGCACTAAACCTTCTTCGTAGGAAAGGAACTGATTTCTAGAACCGAACTAACTTATTTCACACAGTACAGTTTTCGGAAATGAAGATGTATGTTTTCTAAACAAACTGCTTTAGAAATGAAGAGAAACTACTAAGTTGTACATCTTGGTAGATTACATTAACTGTAAAAGTTTGAACTTTCTGCACTAAACCTTCTTCTTAGGAATGCAACTGATTCCTAGAACTGAACTAACTTGTTTCACACAGTACAGTTTTCGGCAATGACGATGTATGTTTTCGAAACAAACTGCTTTAGAAATGAAGTGAACGTACTAAGTTGTACATCTTGTTATGTTACATTAACTAGAAAGGGTTGAACTTTCTGCACTAAACTGTCATCGTAAGAAAGGAACTCATTCCTAGATCCGAACTAACTTATTTCACACAGTACAGTTTTCGGCAATGAAGATGTTTGTTTTCTAAACAAACTACTTTAGAAATGAAGCGAAACTAGTAAGTTGTACATCCTGTTAGACTACACAAACAAGGAAGGTTTGAAGTGCCTGCACTAAACCTTCTTCGTAGGAAAGCAACAGATTCCTAAAACCGAATTAGCATAATTCACACAGTAGAGAGTTCGGCAATGAAGGTGTTTGTTTTCTAAACAAAATACTTTAGCAATGAAGAGAAACTAGTAAGTTGTACAACTTCTTAGATTACATAAACAAGAAATGTTTGAAGTTGCTGCACTGAACCTTCTTGGTAGGAAATTAACTGATTCTTAGAACCAAACTAGTTTATTTCACACAGTACAGTGTTCGGCAATGAAGATGTTTGTTTTCTAAACAAACTGCTTTAGAAATGAAGTGATATGACTAAGTTGTATATCTTCGTAGATTACATTAACTGGAAAAGTTTGCACTTTCTGCACTAAACCGTCTTCGTAGGAAAGGAAAAGATTCCTAGAACCGAACTAAATTATTTCACACAGTACACTTTTCGGCAACGAAGATCTATGTTTTCTAAACAAACTGCTGTAGAAATGAATTGAAACTAATCAGTTGTACATCTTGTTAGATTACACTAACTAGAAAAGTTTGAACTTGCTGCACTAAACCCTATTCGTAGGAAAGCAACTGAATCCTAAAACCGAACTAGCTTATTTCACACAGTAGAGAGTTCGGCAATGAAGGTGTTTTTTTTCTAAACAAACTACTTTAGCAATGAAGCGAAACCAGTAAGTTGTACATCCTGTTAGACTACACAAACAAGGAAGGTTTGAAGTTGCTGCACTAAACCTTCTTTGTAGGAAAGCAACTGATTCCTAGAACCAAACTAGCTTATTTCACACACCACAGTGTTCGCCAATGAAGATGTATGTTTTCTAAACCAACTGCTTTAGAAATGAAGCGAAACTACTAATTTGTACATCTTCTTAGATTACACTAACTAGAAATGTTTGAAGTTGCTGCACTAAACCTTCTTCGTAGGAAAGCAACTGATTCCTAGAACCAAACTAGCGTATTTCACACAGCACAGTGTTCGCCAATGAAGATGTATGTTTTCTAAACCAACTGCTTTAGAAATGAAGCGAAATTACTAATTTGTATATCTTCTTAGATTACTCTAACTAGAAATGTTTGAAGTTGCTGAACTAAACTTTCTTCGTAGGAAAACAACTGATTCCTAGAACGGAATATCCTTATTTCACACAGTAGAGTTTTCGGCAAATAAGATGTATGTTTTCTAAACAAACTGCTTTAGAAATGAAGTGAAACTACTAAGTTGTACATCTTGTTTGATTACACTAACTATAAAAGTTGTAACTTGTTGCACTGAACCTTCTTCGTAGGAAAGCGACTGATTCCTAGAACCGAACGAGTTTATTTCACACAGTACAGTGTTCAGCAATGAAGATGTTTCTTTTCTAAACAAACTACTTTAGAAATGAAGCGAAACTAGTAAGTTGTACATCTTGTTAGACTACACAGACAAGGAAGGTTTGATGTTGCTGCACTAAACCTTCTTTGTAGAAAAGCAACTGATTCCTAGAACCAAACTAGCTTATTTCACACAGCACAGTGTTCGCCAGTGAAGATGTATGTTTTCTAAACCAACTGCTTTATTAATGAAGCGAAACTACTAATTTGTACATCTTCTTAGTTTACACTAACTAGAAATGTTTGAAGTTGCTGCAATAAACCTTCTTCGTAGGAAAGCAACTGATTCCTAGAACCAAACTAGCGTATTTCACACAGCACAGTGTTCGCCAATGAAGATGTATGTTTTCTAAACCAACTGCTTTAGAAATAAGTGAAACTACTAAGTTGTACATCTTGTTAGATGACACTAACTAGAAAAGTTTGAACTTGCTGCACTGAACCTTGTTCGTTGGAAAGCGACTGATTCCTAGAACCGAACTACCTTATTTCACGCAGTACAGTGTTCGGCAATGAAGATGTTTGTTTTCTAAACAAACTAATTTAGAAATGAAGCGAAACTAGTAAGTTGTACATCTTCTTAGATTACACTAACTAGAAATGTTTGAAGTTGCTGCACTAAACCTTCTTCGTAGGAAAGCAACTGATTCCTAGAACTGAACTAACTTATTTCATACAGTACAGTTTTCGGCAATGAAGATGTATGTTTTCCAAAAAACTGCTTTAGAAATGAAGCGAAACAACTAATTTGTACATCTTCTTAGATTACACAAACTAGAAATGTTTGAACTTGCTGCACTAAACCTTCTTTGTAGGAAAGCAACTGATTCCTAGAACCAAACTAGCTTATTTCACACAGTACAGTTTTCGGAAATGAAGATGTATGTTTTCTAAACAAACTGCTTTAGAAATGAAGTGAAACTACTAAGTTGTACATCTTGTTAGATTACATTAACTAGAAAAGTTTGAACTGTCTGCACTAAACCGTCTTCGTAGGAACGCTACTGATTCCTAGAACCGAACTAACTTATTTCACACAGTACAGTTTTCGGCAATGAAGATGTATGTTTTCTAAAGAAACTGCTGTAGAAATGAATTCAAACTACTAAGTTGTACATCTTGTTAGATTACAATAACCAGAAAAGTTTGAGGTTGCTGCACTAAACCTTCTTCGTAGGAAAGCAACTGATTCCTGGAACGGAACTACCTTATTTCCCACAGTACAGTTTTCGGAAATGAAGATGTATGTTTTCTAAACAAACTGCTTTAGAAATGAAGAGAAACTACTAAGTTGTACTTCTTGGTAGATTACATTAACTGGAAAAGTTTGAACTTTCTGCTCTAAGCCGTCTTCGTAGGAAAGGAACTGATTCCTAGAACTAAACTAACTTATTTCACACAGTACAGTTTTCTGCAATGAAGATGTATGTTTTCTAAACAAACTGCTGTTGAAATGAATTGAAACTACTCAGTTGTACATCTTGTTAGATTACACTAACTAGAAAAGTTACAACTTACTGCCCTAAATCTTCTTCGTAGGAAAGCAACTAATTCCTAAAACCGAACTAGCTTATTTCACACAGTAATTTGTACATCTTGTTAGACTACCCAAACAAGGAAGGTTTGAAGTTGCTGCATTAAACCTTCTTCGTAGGAAAGCAAATGATTCCTAGAACCAAACTAGCTGTTTTCACACAGCACAGTGTTTGCAAATGAAGATGTATGTTTTCTAAACAAACTACTTTAGCAATAAAGCGAAACTAGTAAGTTGTACATCTTGTTAGGCTACACAAACAAGGAAGGTTTGAAGTTGCTGCACTAAACCTTCTTCATAGGAACCGAACTAACTTATTTCAAACAGTACAGTTTTCGGCAATGAAGAATTATGTTTTCTAAAAAAACTGCTGTAGAAATGAAGCAAAACTACTAATTTGTACATCTTCTTAGATTACACTAACTAGAAATGTTTGAAGTTTCTGCACTAAACCTTCTTCGTGGGAAAGCAACTGATTCCTAGAACCGAACCAGCGTATTTCACACAGTACAGTTTTCCGAAATGAAGATGTATGTTTTCTAAACAAACTGCTTTAGAAATGAAGTGAAACTACTAATTTGTACATCTTCGTAGATTACTCTAACTAGAAATGTTTGAAGTTGCTGCCCTAAACCTTCTTCGTAGGAAAGCAACTGATTTCTAAAACCGAACTAACTTATTTCACACAGTACAGTTTTCGGCAATGAAGATGTATGTTTTCTAAACAAACTGCTTTAGAAATGAAGAGAAACTACTAAGTTGTACATCTTGGTACATTACATTAACTGGAAAAGTTTGAACTTTCTGCACTAAATCTTCTTCTTTGGAAAGCAAGTGATTCCTAGTACCGAACTAACTTATTTCACACAGTACATTTTACGGCAATGAAGATATATGTTTTCTAAACAAACTGCTTTAGAAATGAAGTGAAACTATTAAGTTGTACATCTTGTTAGGCTACACAAACAAGGAAGGTTTTTAGTTGCTGCACTAAACCTTCTTCGTAGGAAAGCAAATGATTCCTAAAACCAAACTAGGTTATTTCACACAGCACAGTGTTTGCCAATGAAGATGTATGTTTTCTAAACAAACTGCTTTAGAAATGAAGCGCAACTAATAATTTGTACATCTTCGTAGATTACACTAACTAGAAATGTTTGAAGTTGCTGCACTAAACCTTCTTCATAGGAAAGCAACTGATTCCTAGAACCGAAGTAGCTTATTTCCCACAGTACAGTTTTCAGCAATGAAGATATATGTTTTCTAAACAAACTGCTTTAGAAATGAAGTGAACCTTCTAAGTTGTACATCTTGTTAGATTACATTAACTAGAAAAGGTTGAACTTTCTCCACTAAACTGTCTTCGTAGGAAAGGAACTCATTCCTAGATCCGAACTAACTTATTTCACACAGTACAGTTTTCGGCAATGAAGATGTTTATTTTCTAAACAAACGACTTTAGAAATGAAGCGAAACTAGTAAGTTGTACATCCTGTTAGACTACACAAACAAGGAAGGTTTGAAGTTGCTGCACTAAACCTTCTTTGTAGGAAAGCAACTGATTCCTAGAACCAAACTAGCTTATTTCACACACCACAGTGTTCGCCAATGAAGATGGATGTTTTCTAAACCAACTGCTTTAGAAATGAAGCGAAACTACTAATTTGTACATCTTCTTAGATTACACTAACTAGAAATGTTTGAAGTTGCTGCACTAAACCTGCATCGTAGGAAAGCAACTGATTCCTAGAACCAAACTAGCATATTTCACACAGCACAGTGTTCGCCAATGAAGATGTATGTTTTCTAAACCAACTGCTTTAGAAATGAAGCGAAATTACTAATTTGTATATCTTCTTAGATTACAGTAACTAGAAATGTTTGAAGTTGCTGAACTAAACGTTCTTCGTAGGAAAACAACTGATTCCTCGAACGGAATATCCTTATTTCACACAGTAGAGTTTTCGGCAAATAAGATGTATGTTTTCTAAACACACTGCTTTAGAAATGAAGTGAAACTACTAAGTTGTACATCTTGTTAGATTACACTAACTATAAAAGTTTTAACTTGTTGCACTGAACCTTCTTCGTAGTAAAGCGACTGATTCCTAGAACCGAACGAGTTTATTTCACACAGTACAGTGTTCTGCAATGAAGATGTTTCTTTTCTAAACAAACTACTTTAGAAATGAAGCGAAACTAGTAAGTTGTACATCTTGTTAGACTACACAAACAAGGAAGGTTTGAAGTTGCTGCACTAAACCTTCTTCGTAGGAAAGCAACTGATTCCTAGAACCGAACTAACTTATTTCATACAGTACAGTTTTCGGCAATGAAGATGTATGTTTTCTAAACCAACTGCTTTAAAAATGAAGCAAAACTACTAATTTGTACATCTTCTTAGATTACACTAACTAGAAATGTTTGAAGTTGCTGCACTAAACCTTCTTCACTAAACCTAGGAAAGCAACTGATTCCTAGAACGGAACTAACTTATTTCACACAGTACAGTTTTCGCAATGAAGATGTATGGTTTTTAAACAAACTGCTTTAGAAATGAAGTGAAACCACTAAGTTGTACCTCTTGATAGGTTTACACTAACTAGAAAAGTTTGAACTTGCTGCACTAAACCTCCTTCATAGGAAAGCAAATTTGTACATCTCTTAGATTACACTAACTAGAAATGATTCCTAGAACCAAACTAGCTTATTTCACACAGCACAGTGTTAGCCAATGAAGATGTATGTTCTCTAAACCAACTGCATTAGAAATGAAGCGAAACTACTAATTTTTACATGTTCTTAGATTACACTAACTAGAGATGTTTGAACTGAACTAAACCTTCTTCATAGGAAAGGAACTGATTCCTAGAATGGAACTTTATTTCACACAGTACAGTTTTCACTAATGAAGATGTATGTTTTCTAAACAAACTGCTACTTTGTAATCTTGAGATTACACTAACTATAAAAGTTTCTTGCTGCACTAAACCTCTTCTTAAAAGCAAAGAACTGTATAGTGTTCAGCATTGAAGATGTTTCCTTTCTAAACAAACTGCTTTAGAAATGAAGAGAAACTAACTAGTTGTACATCTTGTTAGACTACACAAACAAGGAAGGTTTGAAGTTGCTGCACTAAACTTTCTTTGTGGAAAAACAACTGATTCCTAGAACCAAACTAGCTTATTTCACACAGCACAGTGTTCGCCAGTGAAGATGTATGTTTTCTAAACCCACTGCTTTAGTCATGAACCGAAACTACTAATTTGTACATCTTCTTAGATTACACTAACTAAAAATGTTTGAAATTTCTGCACTAAACCGTCTTCGTAGGAAAGCAACTGATTCCTAGAACCAAACTAGCTTATTTCACACAGCACAGTGTTCGCCAATGAAGATGTATGTTTTCTAAACCAACTGCTTTAGAAATGAAGCGAAACTACTAATTTGTACATCTTCGTAGATTACACTAAGTAGAAATGTTTGAAGTTGCTGAACTAAACCTTCTTCGCAGGAAAGCATCTGATTCTCTGAACCGAACTAACTTATTTTACACAATACAGTTTTCAGAAATGAAGATGTATATTTTCTAAACAAACTCCTTTAGAAATGAAGCGAAACTACTAATTTGTATATCTTCTTAGATTACACTAACTATAAATATTTGAATTTTCTGCACTAAACCATCTTCGTAGCAAAGCAACTGATTCCTAGAACAGAACTAGCTTATTTCACACAGTACAGAGTTCAGCAATGAAGATGTTTGTTTTCTAAACAAATTACTTTAGAAATGAAGCGAAACTAGTAAGTTGTACATCTTCTTCCATTACACTAACAAGAAATGTTTGAATTTGCTGCACTAAACCTTCTTTGTAGGAAAGCAACTGATTCCTAGAACCAAACAAGCTTATTTCAGACAGCACAGTGTTCGCCAATGAAGATGTATGTTTTCTGAACCAACTGCTTTAGAAATGAAGTGAAGCTACTAATTTGTACATCTTCTTAGATTACACTAACTAGAAATGTTTGAAGTTGCTGCACTAAACCTTCTTCGTAGGAAAGCAACTGATTCCAAGAACTGAACTAACATATTTCACACAGTACAGTTTTCGGCAATGAAGATGTGTGTTTTCTAAACAAACTGCTTTAGAAAAGAAGTGAAACTATTAAGTTGTACATCTTGTTAGGTTACACTAAATAGAAAAGTTTGAACTTGCTGCACTAAACCTTCTTCATAGGAAAGCAACTGATTCCTTGAACCGAACTAGCTTATTTCACACAGCACAGTGTTCGCAAATGAAGATGTATGTTTCCTAAACCAACTGCTTTAGAAATGAAGCGAAACTACTAATTTGTACATCTTCTTAGATTACACTAACTAGAAATGTGTGAAGTTGCTGCACTAAATCTTGTTCGTAGCAAAGCAACTGATTCCTAGAACCGAACTAACTTATTTCACAGAGTACAGTTTTCGGCAATGAAGATGTATGTTTTCTAAGCAAACTGCTTTAGAAATGAAGCAAAACTAGTAAGTTGTACATCTTGTTAGACTACACAAACAAGGAAGGTTTGAAGTTGCTGCACTAAACCTTCTTCGTAGGAAAGCAACTGATTCCTAGAACCAAACTAGCTTATTTCACACAGTACAGTTTTCAGAAATGAAGATGTATGTTTTCTAAACAAACTGCTTTAGAAATGAAGTGAAACTACTAAGTTGTACATCTTGTTAGATTACATTAACTAGAAAAGTTTGACCTGTATGCACTAAACCGTCTTCTTAGGCAAGCTACTGATTCCTAGAACCAAACTAACTTATTTCACACAGTACAGTTTTCGGCAATGAAGATGTATGTTTTCTAAAGAAACTGCTGTAGAAATGAATTCAAACTACTAAGTTGTAAGTCTTGTTAGATTACAATAACTAGAAAAGTTTGAGGTTGCTGCACTAAACCTTCTTCGTAGGAAAGCAACTGATTCCTAGAATGGAACTACCTTATTTCCCACAGTACAGTTATCGGCAATGAAGATGTATGTTTTCTAAACAAACTGCTTTAGAAATGAAGAGAAACTACTAGGTTGTACATCTTGGTAGATTACATTAACTGGAAATGTTTGAACTTTCTGCTCTAAGCCGTCTTCTTTGGAAAGGAACTGATTCCTAGAACTAAAATAGCTTATTTCACACAGTACAGTTTTCTGCAATGAAGATGTATGTTTTCTAAACAAACTGCTGGTGAAATGAATTGAAACTACTCAGTTGTACATCTTGTTAGATTACACTATCTAGAAAAGTTACGACTTACTGCCATAAAACTTCTTCGTAGGAAAGCAACTGATTCCTAAAACCGAACTAGCTGATTTCACACAGTAAGTTGTACATCTTGTTAGACTACCCAAAAAAGGAAGGTTTGAAGTTGCTGCACTAAACCTTCTTTGTAGGAAAGCAAATGATTCCTAGAACCAAACTAGCTGTTTTCACACAGCAAAGTGTTTGCCAATGAAGATGTATGTTTTCTAAACAAACTACTTTAGCAATAAAGCGAAACTAGTAAGTTGTACATCTTGTTAGACTACACAAACAAGGAAGGTTTGAAGTTTCTCCACTAAACCTTCTTCATACGAACCGAACTAACTTATTTCAAACAGTACAGTTTTCGGCAATGAAGAATTATGTTTTCTAAAAAAACTGCTGTAGAAATGAAGCAAAACTACTAATTTGTACATCTTCTTAGATTACATTAACTAGAAATGTTTGAAGTTTCTGCACTAAACCTTCTTCGTAGGAAAGCAACTGATTCCTAGAACCGAACTAGCTTATTTCACACAGTACAGTTTTCCGAAATGAAGATGTATGTTTTCTAAACAAACTGCTTTAGAAATGAAGCGAAACTACTAATTTTTACATCTTCTTACATTACACTAACTATAAATGTTTGACCTTTCTGCATTAAACCGTCTTCGTAGGAAAGCAACTGATTCCTAGAACCAATCTAGCTTATTTAACACAGCACAGTGTTCGCCAATGAAGATGTATGTTTTCTAAACCAACTGCTTTAGAAATGAAGCGAAACTACTAATTTGTACATCTTCGTAGATTACTCTAACTAGAAATGTTTGAAGTTGCTGCCCTAAACCTTCTTGGTAGGAAAGCAACTGATTTCTAGAACCGAACTAACTTATTTCACACAGTACAGTTTTCGGCAATGAAGATGTATGTTTTCTAAACAAACTGCTTTAGAAATGAAGAGAAACTACTACGTTGTACATCTTGGTAGATTACATTAACTGGAAAAGTTTGAACTTTCTGCACTAAATCTTCTTCTTTGGAAAGCAAGTGATTCCTAGAACCGAACTAACTTATTTCACACAGGACAGTTTTCGGCAATGAAGATCTATGTTTTCTAAACAAACTGCTTTAGAAATGAAGTGAAACTAGTAAGTTGTACATCTTGTTAGACTACACAAACAAGGAAGGTTTTTAGTTGCTGCACTAAACCTTCTTCGTAGGAAAGCAAATGATTCCTAGAACCAAACTAGCTTATTTCACACAGCACAGTGTTTGCCAATGAAGATGTATGTTTTCTAAACAAACTGCTTTAGAAATGAAGTGCAACTAATAATTTGTACATCTTCGTAGATTACACTAACTAGAAATGTTTGAAGTTGCTGCACTAAACCTTCTTCATAGGAAAGCAACTGATTCCTAGAACCGAAGTAGCTTATTTCCCACAGTACAGTTTTCAGCAATGAAGATGTATGTTTTCTAAACAAACTGCTTTAGAAATGAAGTGAACCTTCTAAGTTGTACATCTTGTTAGATTACATTAACTAGAAAATGTTGAACTTTCTGCACTAAACTGTCTTCGTAGGAAAGGAACTCATTCCTAGATCCAAAATAACTTATTTCACACAGTACATTTTTCGGCAATGAAGATGTTTATTTTCTATACAAACTACTTTAGAAATGAAGCGAAACTAGTAAGTTGTACATCCTGTTAGACCACACAAACAAGGAAGGTTTGAAGTTGCTGCACTAAACCTTCTTTGTAGGAAAGCAACTGATTCCTAGAACCAAACTAGCTTATTTCACACACCACAGTGTTCGCCAATGAAGATGTATGTTTTCTAAACCAACTGCTTTAGAAATGGAGCGAAACTACTAATTTGTACATCTTCTTAGATTACACTAACTAGAAATGTTTGAAGTTGCTGCACTAAACCTTCTTCGTAGGAAAGCAACTGATTCCTAGAACCGAAGTAACTTATTTCACACAGTACAGTTTTCATCAATGAATATGTATGTTTTCTAAACAAACTGCTTTAGAAATGAACTGAAACTACTAAGTTGTACATCTTGGTAGATTACATTAACTGGAAAAGTTTGAACTTTCTGCACTAAACCGTCTTCGTAGGAAAGGAACTGATTCCTAGAACCCAACTAACTTATTTCACACAGTACAGTTTTCGGCAATGAAGATGTATGTTGTCTAAACAAACTGCTGTAGAAATGAATTGAAACTATTAAGTTGTACATCTTTTTAGATTACACTAAGTACAAAAGTTTGAAATTGCTGCACTAAACCTTCTTCATAGGAAAGCAACTGATTCCTAGAACAGAACGAGCTTATTTCACACAGTACAGAGTTAGGCAATGAAGGTGTTTGTTTTCTAAACAAACTACTTTAGAAATGAAGCGAAACTAGTAAGTTGTGCATCTTGTTAGACTACACAAACAAGGAAGGTTTGAAGTTGCTGCAGTAAACCTTCTTCGTAGGAAAGCAACTGATTCCTAGAACCGGACTAACTTATTTCACACAGTACAATTTTGGGCAATGAAGATATAAGTTTTCTAAACAAACTGCTTTAGAAATGAAGTGAAACTACTAAGTTGTACATCTTGTTAGATTACACTAACTAGAAAAGTTTGAAGTTGCTGCACTGAACCTTCTTCGTAGTAAAGCAACTGATTCCTAGAACCGAACTAGCTTATTTCACAAAGTACAGTGTTCGGCAATGAAGATATTTGTTTTCTAAACAAACTACTTTACAAATGAAGCGAAATTAGTAAGTTGTACATCTTGTTAGACTATAAAAATAAGGAAGGTTTGAAGTTGCTGCACTAAACCTTCTTGGTAGGAAAGCAACTGATTCCTAGAACCAAACTAGCTTATTTCACACAGCACATTGTTCGCCAATGAAGATGTATGTTCTCTAAACCAACTGCATTAGAAATGAAGCGAAACTACTAATTTGTACATCTTCTTAGATTACACTAACTAGAAATGTTTGAAGATGCTGCACTAAACCTTCTTCGTAGGAAAGCAACTGATTCCTAGAACCGAACTAACTTATTTCTCACAGTATAGTTTTCGGCAATGAAGATGTATGTTTTCTTAACAAACTGCTGTAGAAATGAATTGAAACTACTAAGTTGTACTTCTTTTTAGATTACACTAACTAGAAAAGTTTGAACTTGCTGCACTAAACCTTCTTCATAGAAAAGCAACTGATTCCTAGAACCAAACTAGCTTATTTCACACAGCACAGTGTTCGCCAAAGAAGATGTATGTTTTCTAAACCAACTGCTTTAGAAATGAAGCGAAACTACTAATTTGTACATCTTATTAGATTACATTAACTGGAAAAGTTTGAACTTTCTGCAGTAAACCGTCTTCGTAGGAAAGCAACTGATTCCTAGAACCGAACTAACTTATTTCACGCAGTACAGTTTTCGGCAATGAAGATGTATGTTTTCTTAACAAACTGCTGTAGAAATGAAGTGAAACTACTCAGTTGTATATCTTGTTAGATTATACTAACTAGAAAAGTTTGAACTTGCTGCACTAAACCTTCTTCGTAGGAAAGCAACTGATTCCTAAAACCGAACTAGCTTAATTCACACAGTAGAGTGTTCGGCAATGAAGGTGTTTGTTTTCTAAACAAACTACTTTAGCAATGAAGCAAAACTAGTAAGTTGTACATCTGGTTAGACTACACAA